>JAABKJ010002264.1:0-16742 GCA_011634705.1 Andricus grossulariae
GCAGTAGGTTAAAAAAAAACAGGGAAATGTATAGAAAGGGGGTTCTTTATTTCAGTAGTCGGGTTCTGGTCGTAAAGTTATTGAATTAAATAAATAAAAAAGACAGAAAATTACATAAAAGCGATAGCCAAAAAAAAATAGGAAAAATATATGGAAAGGTGTTTTTTTTTTAGTAGTCGGGTTCTGGTCGTAAAATCATTAAATTAATTAAATAAAGAGGTCTAGAAATTTCAAAAATGCGATAGCCAAAAAGAAATGGAGAAAATGTATGGAAAGGTGGGTGTTTTTTTAGTAGACATATTCTGGTCATAAAATCATCAAATTATATATTTAAAAAGGGATAAAAATTTCAAAAAAGCGATTGCGAAAAACAATGTATGGAAAGGTGTTTTCTTCTCTAGGAGCCGGATTATGGTCGTAAAATTATTGAATTAAATAAATAAAGAAGGCTGAAGATTTCAAAAAATCGATAGCTAAAAAAATGTAAAAAATGTATGGAAAGGTGGTTGTTTTTTCTAGTAGTTAGGTTCTGGTTGTAAAATCATTAAATTAAATATATAAAAAGGCTGTATATCTCAAAAAAGCAATAGCCAAACAAAAATGAAGAAAAAAGTATAGAAAGGTGGTTGTTTATTATAGTAGTAGGGTTCTGGTCGTAAAATCAATCAATTAAATAAATAAAGTAGGCAGCACATTTAAAAAAAAAAGCGATAGCTAAAAAAAATGGAAAAATGTATAGAAGGGGTTTTTTTTCTAGGAACCTGATCCTGGTCGTAAAATTATTGAACTATATAAATAAAAAAGGCTGAAAATTTATAAAAAGCGATAGCTTCGAAAAAGCGGAAAAAATTTATCGAAAGGGGGTTGGTTTTTTTAGTAGTCGGGTTCTGGTCGTAAAATAATTGAATTAAATAAATGAAAAAGTCTGAAAATTTATAGAAAGCGATAGCCGAAAAAATGGGAAAAATGTATGGAAAGGTGGTTGTTTTTTTAGTAGTCGGGTTCTGGTCTAAAATAAATAAATTCAATTAAATAAAAAAGGCAGAAAATTTCGAAAAAGCGATAACCAAAAAAAATAGAAAAAATGCATGGAAAGGTGATCGTTTTTTTCTAGGAGCCGGATTCTGGTCGTAAAATTATTGAATTGGATAAATAAAAAAGGCTGAAAATTTGAAAAAAGCCGTAGAAAAAAAAGCCGTAAGAATGTATAGAAAGGGTGTTGGTTTTTTTAGTAATCGGGTTCTGGTCGTAAAATTATTGAATTAAATAAATAAAAAAGACAGAAAATTTCATAAAAGCGATAGCCAAAAAAATGGAAAAAATGTATGGAAAGGTGGCTTTTTTTTAGTAGTCGGGTTCTGGTCGTAAAATCATTAAATTAATTAAATAAAGAAGGCTAGAAATTTCAAAAAAGCGATAGCCAAAAAGAAATGGAGAAAATGTATGGAAAGGTGGTTGTTTTTTTAGTAGACGTGTTCTAGTCGTAAAATTATCAAATTAAATATTTTAAAAAGGATACAAATTTCAAAAAAGCGATAGCGAAAAACAATGTATGGATAGGTAGTTTTTTTTAGTATTCGGTTTCTGGTCGTAAAATCATTAAATTAAATAAATAAAAAAGGCTTTAAATTTCAAAAAAGCCATAGCTAAAATAAATGTATAGAAAGGTGGTTGTTTTTTCAGTAGTCGGGTTCTGGTCATAAAATCATGAAATTAAATACATAAAATAGCCTGTATACTTCAAAAAAGTAATAGCCAAACAAAAAATTTAAAAAATGGGAGGAAAGGTGGTTGTTTTTTTAGTAGTCGGGTTCTGGTCATAAACTCATTAAATTAATAAATAAAAAAAGCCTAAAATTAAAAAAAAGTGGTAGCCAAAACAAAATGTATGCAGAGGTAGTTTTTTTTAGTAGTCGGGTTCTGGTCGTAAAATCATTAAATTAAATATTGAAAAAAGCTGAAAATTTCAAAAAAGCGATAACCAACACAAAAAATTTTAAAATATGTGGAAAGGTGTTCGGTTTTCCTAGGAGCCGGATTCTGGTTGGCATGCAAAGTTTGCGTCTCCCTGACAGATGTTGAACAGCCTGGATGGCATCTTAATTTGCAGATAGGACTTCCCAATGAATGTCCTACTATAAAAAAAAAAAAAAAAAAAAAAAAAAAAAAAAAAATCCCTCCTTGGACACGTAGACGTCGTTTGCCTTGTCTTTGTGCCTATCTATGATTCTAAATGGCAGTTGTGAATTCGTGACGTGAAAGAAGCTCGTGCCACTATACAGTATCTTTAAAAACACCTTTCAAAAATTAGTAAATCCCACACGCATTACGCGTGTGCGCACACCGAGGACGAAATCGCGATGGCACGTTCTCCGAGGATAAGAAAAAATTTCTTTTGCCGATTCGATCAAGGAAGAAGATTTCGTACCTTTTTTCCTCGTATATTCTAATACTTGTGAAATTTCACACTTCGACGCTTTCTATTAATAAAAAAAAAAAAATTGAATATGGAGAAAGAATGGAATAATTTATTAAGGAGCCGTCCCAAAACGAAATAGTTGAATTTTTAACAAAATAATTAATTTTTAAAGAGCACAGTTGAATTTTTAATTCAATAGCTGAATTGTTGAAAATATTTTTGAATAACTTTTTTCTGAAAAAAAGATCTCCTTTCACTCCGCCGGGATTCGAACCACAGAGCTTCTGCATTCCGGTCAGATTTTTAATTAATTTTTTTTTGTAGAAAAAAGACTGAAATAGTTACATTTTAAAGTTGAAAAATGAAATTCTAAACGAGAGAAAATGATTTTACAACAAAATAGTTCAATTTTCAATCAAAGAGATAAATTGTCAACTGAAATTAAGAAGTCTCATTGAAAAAATTATTTTTGAACCAAACCGTTGATTCTTCTGGAAAGTAGAATAACTTTGATCCAAAAAATAGTAATTCTCAACTTAAAATGTAAAAGTTTATATTTTAACGAAGAAAATAATAATTTTCTAAAAAATAGTTTGATCCTAAACCAAAAAGACGAATTTACAACAAAAAATTTGACTTCTCAAATAAAAAGGATTTTAAGAAAATAGATTAATTTTTAAACAAATTGTGGAATTTTCAACTAAAGACATGAATTGTTGATCAAATTGATAAATTTGCAACTAAAAAGGATCAATTTTTAGTCAAAATTGAAATAATTACATTTTGAATTTGAAAAATTAATTTTCAACAACAATAAAATCATTTTTAACATAATAGTTAAATTTTTAACCAAAAAGGTGAATTTTCAAACAGAAATTTTAATTTTGGACCAAAAAAGACAAATTTTCAACAAAATAGATGAATCTTTACCCAAATATTTGAATTTTCAACTTGAAATAGGTTTTCAACTAAAAATGGAATCGTTAAATTTTTCATTCAGAAAATTAACTAACAAACAAAACAATTTGAGGAAATTTTCACTTGTCGAAATGAAGCCAAAAAGGATCATTTTTAACAAAATAGAATAATTTTAAACAAATAGTTGAATGCTCAACAAAATACATGAATTGTTAACCAAAAGGATTGCTTTTTTATCGAAATATTAATTTTGAATTAATTAATTAATTTTCAACATAATACATTAGTTTGTGATAAAATTGTTGAATTTTCAACTAAAAAGAGTTAAATTTGAGCCAAAAATGGAATAGTTACATTTTCAATTTAAAAAAGTAATTGTTAAAAAATATATATAAATATTCAACAAAATAGTTGAATTTTCAAACAGAGGGATGAATTTTCAATTGAATTAATGCATCTCCAAACAGAAAATTATTTTTAACAAAGTGACTCAATTTTCAAACAAGTATTTGAGTTTTCAACCAAGAAGATTAATTTTATACCAAGAAAAACAAACTAAAAAATATACATAAATTTTCAACCCAATTGTTAAATTTTCACTACAAAAATTAATTTCCGATGAAAAAATGTTGTTTAAAAAAAAAAATGAAATTTTCAACCGAAAAGATGAATTTTTATGCAAGAAGATTAACTTTTTACCAAAAAGTATGCATTTTTAACAAAATACAGCAATTTTATAACAAATTGTCAAGGTTTCAAATAAAAAATATGAATTTTCAAGCAAAAACGTTTTTTCAACAAAAAGATGAATTTTCAATAAAATACACGAATTTTCAACCACATTCTGCAATTTTGAAGCCAAATATGGTTCATAAAAAAATGTAATTTCTTAGAAAATAGTATAATTTAAAAATAAAAAGTTTAATTTGTATAGAATAGTTGAATTTCTGACAAAATAAACTTCTAACAGCACAGTTGAATTTTCGATCTTTAATTAATTCACCAATTTTTAATTAAATAGTTGAATTTTCAATTCAAAACAAAATAAGTTGTCAACCAAAATTGTGATCCTTCAATTTTCCGTTAAAAAATTAATTTTTTAACAAACAAAATAATGATTTTTCAATAAGTTAAATTGAACTGAAAAATTTACAACCAAAAAGATGGATTTTTAACAAAATAAATAAATTTTTACTCAAATTACGGAATTTTGAAGCCAAATATGACTTTTCAAACAAAGAAGTTAATTTTCTACAAAATAGTCAAATTTTCAAATGATAGTAATCAATCTTCTACAAAGTAGATGAATTTTCTACCAAAATAGTTTTTCTACAAAATTGTTTGAATTTGCAACCAAAAATTTTAATTTTCAACTAAAATGGAGAATCTTCGTGACAGAAATTACTTTTGAATCAAACTGATGATTTTTCTACAAGGTAGAATAATTTTTAACGAAAAAATATAAATTCTTAACGTAAAATTTAAAAGTTGATATTTTAATGAAAATTTCTTTGAATTTTAAATCAAAAACAGTTGTAGTAAAAAAAAAACAAATAAAAAAAAAATGGTGAATCCTTGACCAAAAAGACGAATTTTCAACAAAATGTTGCTTTTTTAACCAAAAGGAATAATTTTCAACAACATTGTTCAATTCTCAACAAAATAGATTAATTTTTAAACACATAGTTAAATATTCAACCAAAAATATGAATTTTTAACCAAGAAGATTGATTTTCTACCGAAAAGATGGATTTTAAACAAAATACAAGAATTTTTATCCAAAATGTGAAATTTTGAAGCCAAATGTGAGTTTTTAATTCAAAAAGTTTATTTTTTACCAAATAGTTTGATGTAAAAACACATAGTTTTATTTTTAACAAAATAGTTGAATTTTCTACAAAAGTAGTCGAATTTTTTTCCAAAGTAGTTGAATTTTCAATAAAAAATGCGAAATTTTAACAAAAAAGTTAGTTATTAATTATGAATCTTCAACCTGAAAGAATTTTTTTTTACAAAATAGTTTAACTTTGAACAAAATAGTTGATTTTTTAACAAAATGGAATTGTTAGATTTTCCGTTTCAAAAATTAATTTTCAACGAACGGAATATATTTATCAAATTAGTTGAACTTTTAACCAAGTAGTTGAATTGCAAAACAAAGAAGATTATTTTTTAACAAAATTGTTAAATTTCCAACTAAAAAGATGAACTCTTAACCAAATAATCAAATTTTCAAACAAAAAGTTTAATTTTCAACAAAATAGTTTAATTTTCTACAAAAGATTTGATTTTTCTACCAAAGTAGTGAAATTTTTGATAAAAAAACGTGAAATTTTAACAAGAAAGTGAATTACTAATTATGAATCTTCAACCACCAAAAATTATTTTCTTACAAAATAGTTCAACTTTCAATCAAATAGTTGATTTTTCAACCCAAAAATATCACTTACCAAAAAAATTGGTCATAGTTAACATTTAAATAAAAAGTATTTCAATTTTAGATAAAAAACTTCTAAATTCAACCAGAAAAGATGGATTTTTATCAAAATAGTTGAATCGTTAAAAACAAAAAATTATTTGGACCTAAAATTTTTAACTAAAAAGGATTAATTTTCAACGAATTAAATTAATTATCTAGAAAAAATATGAATTTAAAAAAATTAATTAATTTTCATACAAATAGTGGAATTTTAAAATAAAATTAGGAATCTTCAACCAACAAATATTGCAATTTCAAATCAAAAACTGTTAAATACAATAAAAAAGACGAATTTTCAATAACATATTTGAACCCTGAATTTTCAACTAGAAAAGATCAATCTTCAATTAAAAATGTCCATCCTTAACTAAAAATGGAAGAATTACATTTCCAGTTAGAAAAAATTATTTCTCAGCAAACAAAAAAATGTCAACATAATAATTAACTTTTCATCCATAGATATTAATTTACAACAAATGTGATGAGTCTAAAAAAAAATTAATTTTTTTCAACATTGACTTATTTTGAGATTTGTTTAATATGCTACTAATTTACTTTGCGCTCGAAGCTTTCTCCTGATGCTGAATTCATTAATTAGAAGATACTAATTAATGAGCTCATTGAGATGCAGAAAAAAATTAATTTATATTTATACACAGAAACTGAAACCGGAATCGTTTACATATATAATTTAATTAAGTGTTGCATACTTAATATTTTAGTCAAAAATTAAATTTCTGTGCGTTCCGCTTGAAACAATTCGAAATTTAACTTCATCCAATTAGAAGCAACTGAAATTGAATGTTTACCCAGTTGGAAGCAACCAAAATGCAATGTTTCTAAGTTGAAACCAACTAAAATTCAATTTTACCCAGTTGGAAGCAACTAAATTGGATCTTTACCCAAGTGGAAGCAACTAAATTTAACTGGCGTACAGTTGGAAGCAACTAAAATTAAGTAGTTATCGGCTGGAAGCAACAAAAATGCAATGTTTCTCAGTTGAAACCAATTACAATTTAATTTCGCCCAGTTGGAAGCAACTAGAGTGGGACTTTACCCAAGTGGAAGCAACTAAATTTAACTGACATACAGCTGAAAGCAACTAAAATTAAGTGGTAATCAGTTGGAAGCAACCAAAATGAAATATTTCTCAGTTGAAACCAACTGAAATTCAATTTTACACAGTTGGAAGCAACTAAATTTCAACTTTACCCATATGTAAGTGACTAAATTTAACTGGTTTACAGCTGGAAGCAACTAAAATTAAGTAGTTATTAGTTGGAAGCAAGCAAAATACAATGTTTCTCAGTTGAAACCATAAAAAATTTAATTTCACCCAGTTGGAAGCAACTCAATTTAACAGGTGTACAGCTGGAAGCAACTCAAATTAAGTAGTAGTCAGTTGGAAGCAACTACAATTGAACGATGCCCATATGGAACAAACTAAATTACATCTCACAAATTTGAAAGGAAAGAAAATCGAACGGTATTTAGTTGGAAGCAAATAAAATTAACCAGTATCAAATTCAAAAAAAAATTTTTTGAAAAATTTGGTTATTTTCTTTTCTCAAATGAAGAAATAAACTAAAATTGAGTAGCAATTAATTCAAGGCAACTTAAATTGAATGTTTATCCAGTTGGAAGCAACTAAATTTAACTGTTGTGCAGCTGGAAGCAACTGAAATGGAGTAGTAATCATTTGGGAGCAACTCAAATCGAATGATATCCATATGGAACAGACTAGACTGCACCTTATAAATTTGAAAGCAAATAAAAATTTAACGGTATCCAGTTGAAAGCAAATAAAATTGACTGATATAAAATTTTCAAAAATCATTCAAATGAATTTTTTTCTTCAAATAAACTAAAATTGAACGGTACCCAATTGAGAGCGACTAAATTTAATTTTAATTCAGTTGGAAACAACAAAAATTCAATTTTACCCAGTTTGTAACCATAACAAATTGCATCATATCCAGTTGGAAGCAACAAAAATCCAATTTTACTCATTTGTAACCAACTAAAATTAAA
Organism: Andricus grossulariae; assembly: GCA_011634705.1. NCBI lineage: Eukaryota > Metazoa > Arthropoda > Insecta > Hymenoptera > Cynipidae > Andricus > Andricus grossulariae. The sequence goes on from JAABKJ010002264.1 coordinate 7,848, forward strand.
TTTCACTTAGTTGAAAGCAACTAAATTGGAACATTACCCAGATGGAAGCAACTAAATTTAACTAGTGTACAGCTGGAAGCAACTAAAATTAAGCAGTAATCAGTTGGAAGCAACTATAATTGAACAGTGCCCATATGAAACAAACTAAATTCCATCTTATAAATTTGAAAGTGAAGAAAATTGAATGGTATCTAGTTGGAAGCAAATAAAATTGACCGATATAAAATTTAAAAAAATTATTCAAATGATTTTTTTTTCTTCAAATAAACTAAAATTGAACGGTACCCAATTGAGAGCGACTAAATTTAATTTTAATCCAGTTGGAAACAACAAAAATTTAATTTCACCCAGTTTGTAACCATAACAAATTGCATCATATCCAATTGGAAGCAACGAAAATCCAATTTTACTCATTTGTAACTAACTAAAATTAAATTGCATTTAGTTGAAAGCAACTAAATTGGAAAATTACCCACATGGAAGCAACTAAATTGAACTAGTGCACAGCTGGAAGCAACTAAAATTAAGAGTAATCAGTTGGAAGCAACTAAAATTGAACTTTGCCCATATGCAACAAACTAAATTCTATTTTATAAAATTGAAAGCGAAGAAAATTGAATGGTATCTAGTTGGAAGCAAATAAAATTGACCAGTATCAAATTTTTAAAAATGATTTGAAAAGTTCTTTGTTTTCTTTTTTCAATCAAGGAAATAAACTAAAATTGAACGGCACTTAATTGGGAGCAACTAAAATTGAATGTTTATTCAGTTGGAGGCAACTAAATTCAACTGATTCGCAGCTGGAACCTACTGGAATGAAGTGGTAATCAGTTAGGTGCAACTAAAATTTAACGATGTCCATATGGAACAGACTATACTGCATCTAATTAATTTGCAAGCAAAAAAAAGTGGACGGTATCCAGTTGGAAGCAAATAAAATTGACCAATATCAAATTTATAAAAATTATTCAAAAGAATTTTTTTCTTCAAATAAACTAAAATAGAACAGTACCCAATTGAGAGCGACTACAATTTGATGTTCATCTAGTTAGAAGCAACCATAATGACATTTCAACCAGTTTGTAATCATAACAAATTAAATCGTATCCAGTTAAAAGCAATCAAAATGCAATTTTACTCAGTTGTAACCAATTTGAATTGAATTTCATCCAGTTGGAAGCAACTAAATTGGAATGTTGTCCACATGGAAGCAACTAAATTGAATTGACGTACAGTTTAAAGCAACTAATGTGAAGTAGTAATCAGTTGGAAGCAACTAAAATTGATCAAACTGAACTGCATCTCATATATTTCAAAGCAGAAAAAATTGAACGGTATCCCATTGGAAGCAAATAAAATTGACCAGAATCAAATTTAAAAAAATTATTTGAAAAGTTTTTTGTTTTCTTTTTCCAAATAAAGAAATAAACTAAAATTGAACGGCACCCAATTGGAAGCAACTGAAATTGAATGTTTATCCAGTTGAAAGCAACCAAATTTAATTGATTTGCAGATGAAAGCAACTGAAATGAAGTAGTAATCAGTTGGGAGCAAATAAATTGAACGATGTCCATATGGAACAGACTAGACTGCGTCTTATAAATTTAAAGCAAAGAAAATTTAACGGTATCCAGTTGAAAGCAAATAAAATTAATCACTATCAAATTAAAAAAAATTATTCAATGATAAATATTTCAAATAAACTAAACTAAAATTGAATGGTAGCCAATTGAAAGCGACTAAATTTTAATGTGCATCCAGTTGGAAGCAACCAAAATTCAATTTTACCCAGTTTGTTATCATAACAAATTGAATCGTATCCAATTGGAAGCAACCAAAATGCAATTTTATTCAGTTTTAACCAATTTAAATTGAATTTCATCCAGTTGGAAGCAACTAAATCGGAATCTTGCCCACATGGAAGCAACTAAATTTAATTGACGTACAGTTAAAAACAACTGAAATGAATTAGTAATCAGTTGAGAGCTACCAAAATGCAATGTTACTCAGTTTAAACCAACTAAAATTGAATTTTACCCAGTTAGACACAACTAAATTGGAACATCACCCAGATGGAAGCAATTAAATTTAACTGATGTACAGCTGAAAGAAACTAACATGAAGTAGTAATCAGCTGGAAGTAACTAAAATTGAACGGTACCCAAATGGAAGAAACTAAACTGTATCTTATAGATTTAGAAGCAAAGAAAGTTGAATGGTATTCAGTTGGAAGCAAATAGAACTGACCGATGTAAAATTTAAAAAAAAAGTATAAAGAACTTTTTTCCTTTTTTTAAATAGAGAAATAAAATGAATATAAAATGAAATAATATCCAGTTGGAAGCAAGCAAAATGCAATGATACTCAGTTGAAACCAACTAAAATTGAATTTTATTTAGTTGGAAGCAACTCAATTGAAACGTTATCCAAATTGAAGCAACTAAATATAACTGGTGTGGAGCTGGAAGCAACTGAAATGAAGTGGCAATCAATTGGAAGCAACTAAAATTGCACAGTGCCCATATCGAACGAATTAAACTAAACATGATAAATTCGAAAGCAAAGAAAATTGAACGGTATTCAGTTGGAAGCAAATAAAATTTACCAATATCAAATTAAAAAAAAATTATTTTAAAAAGTTTCTGTTTTATTTCTTTTCATGTAAAGGAATGAACCAAAATTAAACGGTACCCAATTGGAAGCAAATAAAATTGAATATTCATCCAGTTGGAAGCAAACAACATTCAATGTTACCCAGTTTTTAATCATATAAAATGGAATCATATCCAGTTGAAAGCAACCAAAATGCAATGTTACTCAGTTGAAACCAACTAAAATGGAATTTTACCCAGTTGGTAGCAACTACGTTGAAACGTTATCCAAATTGAAACAACTCAATTTAATTGGTGTGGAGTTGGAAGCAACTAAAATTGAACGGTACCCATATGGAACAAACTAAATTACATCTTCTAAATTTGAAAGTAATTAAAATTGAATATTTATCTAGTTGCAAGCAAACAAAATGAAATTTTACCCAGTTTGTAATCATATAAAATGGAATCATATTCAGTTGGAAGCAACCAAATGCAATTTTACTCATTAAAAACCAACTAAAATTGAATTTTACCCAGTTGGAAGCAACTAAATTGGAACTTTATCCAAATTAAAGCAACTAAATTTAACTGGTGTGCAGCTGGAAGCAACTGAAATAAAGTGATAATCAATTGGAAGCAACTAGAATGGAACGGTGCCCATACGGAACAAATTAAACTACATCTTATAAATTTGAAAGCAAATAAAATTTAACAGTATCCAGTTGGAAGCAAATAACATTAACCAATATTAAATCTTTTTCAATTATTCTAAAAAGTTTTTGTTTTCTTTTTTCAAAAAAAGAAATAAAATAAAATTGAACGGCACTTAATTGGAAGAAACTAAATTGAACAATATCTAATAGGAAGTAAAAATAATTGGACAGTATATGATTAGAAGAAACTAAAATTGGATAATATCTAATTGGAAGCAACTGCAATTCAACAATATGTGATTGGAAGCAACTAAGATAGAACAGTATCCAATTGAAAAAAATTAAATAAAATAATATCTTGTTGGAAGCCACTTTATGTGAACGATATTTGATTGAAAGCAACTAAAATTGGATGATATCTAATTGAAAGCAACTAAAATTTAATGTTACTGAATTGGAAGCAACTAAAATTGAACAATACCTAATTGTAAGTAAATAAAATTGAATAATATCTGATTGAAAAAACTAAATCGAACAATATCTAATTGGATGCAATTGAAATAAAAGAATATTTAATAAGAAGAAACACAAATTTAATAATATATCATTGATATATATCGTTGATATCGTAAAGGAAATTGGGTCGTAACTAATAAAACAGTACCCAATTGGAAGAAACTGAAGATAAAATTTAGAACTTAAAACCAGTAGGCAAATCCAACTATATTTTTGGGTGAAAGTTAATTTTTTTATTTTGTTTGGTTAAAAAATCTATTGTTTGGTTGAAAATTCAATTATTTTGCTGAAAATGCAACTATATTATTAAAAAGTCATTTTTTTATCAAAAGTTCAACTACTATGTTAAAAATTAATTTTTTTAGTTGAAGGTTCATCTATTTGGTTTAAAATTTAACTACTTCGATGAAAATTTGTTTTATGTTTGGTTAAAAATAAATTTGCATATGGTCCTGAAGCCTCCAGAAGGGTTAAATTATGGTGTGATATCAACAAAAAATTAAGAGGCAGTATCCTTCAGATAAGGTTTTTGATTAAATGTCGAAGAAATTTTGTTTTACCTAAAAAAAAATATTTTCCTTAGATAACAAATTTCGAGACTTTGCTTTTTACAGTCATTTTTGCAATAGACAATTTGAACATGATTTAAAAAATTTCAAACTCTGTGTTGAATTCACTGATCAAGGATGTTTCAAATCATGGTCATTTTTCAAAAGTAAATATTTCCAGAAGTAGAAGTAAATTAGAAGTATGTTTACAAGAATATAAAATTATTGATCTTTTAAAACATCAGATTTTTCTTAATCGAAGATTTTTAAACAATGATAAAAAACATGTGAACAAACTTTCTATATTGATTGATCAACAAACTAATGTTTAAGAGCAAAATTTAAATTTACACAAGACTTTTGAAGAAGATAGGGATCCTTGGTTTGTAAATTTGGCAGATATTTAAATTCCTGATTCAGTGACAGATATTCTCAGATTAGGTGAAGGTTTTAGTAACCATGTGATGAAAAGTAAATCGAAACAAATGATGGAAATAGTGAAAGATGTTGAATCATGTATACACATAATTTCAATATTATATCAACAAGATTTCCGAAACAAGGTTTCACACTTGTCAAAGAGCTTTTTTGATAAGAATTGTTTGCACATTAGTAGCCTTGATCGTCAAATTTCTGAAGGTTTCATGATAACGAAAAGTTTTCTTCAAAAAACAACCCTGATATACTTTACATGAATGATGATAAGAGCAATATTACAGTTTGTATGAACAAATCAGATTATATTAGGGATATGGAAGAGATATAAGATGGACTGATATAAATACCGAAGACAGAGTTCTTGCAAGATGTTATGGTTTGAGAAAGATTCATAAAGAAGGCTATCCTTTGAGAATGGTTATTTATGAACACTCCCTCGAAATTTTCAGAACAAAACTTTAATTTGATACTCAAAGACTCCATTGCAACTTTAAAATACAACATTAAAAATAGCTGTGAATTTCAAAAAAATTGTATCAAAAAAACTGTTCCTGATGAGCAAGCAATGATTTCTTTGGATGTTGTTGCAATATTTCCAATTATACCCGATGAATTAGTTAAACAGACAATTTTAAATAGATGGTACAATATGAAAACACGTACTCGATTAAGTCAAAAAGATTTCATTAAAGGGACAGCTTGTATTATGAACTCAACTTATTTTAAATTCAACGGATCTTTTTATAGGCAAAAGTTTCGTACTTCCATAGTTTCAGTCATTTCTCCGATTTTAGTAGAAATAGTTATGCAAAATTTGGAGGTCTTTCCTTTCAAGAAGCTAGATTTTGTTTTGCTCTTTTACTTTCTGTATGTTGATGACACCTTATTATATGTTCCTCTAGCAAAGTTGCAGGCAGTTATTGATGCTTTTAATGGGTTTCATCCAAAACTACCCATGAAATAGAGAAAAATAATAAAATCAGTTTTTCGGACATAGAAGTAATTGCAGGTCAGGGTGGTAATATTATTACCAGTTGGTATAGGAAAAGTAGATATTCAGGTAGAATTTTAAATTTTTTTTCGGCTCATCCTTTTCAAAACAAAATTGCAGTAATCGAAAACTTAATTGACAGAGCTCTAGGTTTGTCCCACATTTCATTTCACAAAGAAAATTTGAATATTGTTAGAAATATACTTTTTCTTAATCATTACCCACAAAAGTTATTTGAGCAACATATCACAATTAGAATGAGAAGATGTTATTGGACCAGTATACCAACAAATAATAACATCTAATTCATTTTATAACCTGGTTGACATCAAATAACATCATCTCATATCACAATTAGAATTCAACAAATCAAAAACGAACAAAGTAACATTTTATCTACAGATAATCAGAAGGAGTTGAGAGAATTATAGTTCTTTTAATACTTTTGTTCTTCCTTTTTTTGGTCAAATTTGGAAAACTATTGAATTTATGTTGAAAAAATTTGATATTCATACTATTTTCCGTATACCATTTAAAATGGATTCAATAATTACTTTTTGTAAAGATCGTTTAGACAAATTTAAAAAGGTGGTGTTGACAAGATCACTTGCAATATCTGTAAGATGACTTTCGTAGGATGGAGGAACACATTAGTGATGTTCGTTTGGGACATTGTTATAAGAGTGTTCTTGCTAGACATCCGAGAGGGTTTGTTGATGTTGACCATGAGTTTCACTGGGATAATGTTGAAATTTAACATAGTGAAAGTAATGACAGAAAGAAAGAATTCATGGAAATGTTTTATATCAAAAAACAAAATAAATTGTCTATTAATTGAAAAACTGATTTGGATAAATTAAACAAAAGTTACTCTAGTACGATTAATTACACTGAGCAATAGGTTTTCATGTGTCTTGACTTTCTCTTATTTCTTGTTTGTTTATAACGGATTTGCCTTTTGACCCACACTTGGATCTCAGGTATCTAGGAGATAGCGTCCATGATAAGGGTACTCTATGAGCACCGAAACGTTGGTAAATATTATAAATGCTTTTATATTGTGATTTGATAATAATAAAAATAAAAAAGACGAAAGAAATAGAAAAGACAAGGAAGGCGATGTGGTTGGTTGCCTGCTCATTTTTCTTTCCTCTTTTTTATTTTTGTCCAAAGGAACCAATTTTGTTTTGTTTTTAGGAATTGCAATAGGAGCATTTTGTGGTGATTGTCCAAATTTGATCGTTGGATTCTTGTTTTATTTTCAGGAATTCTATAGATTGGTTTAATTGTTGGTCCTTATCCAGTTGCCATTCGAATGTCGTCAATTGTAAAAAGTAAGGGAGCATAAAATAATGAGCGTGGGTGTGTTTCGAATTTCGAGGTGCATCAACGAGTTTGAAGCAGTCCGCTGGTCTCTTGGGCCGTTTATTTTGGACCCTCGAGTTCGACGACCGTCGACCAAATTTACGACTCAAAGACGACAACCACCGCATTCGTTCGCAGCTTGCGCGCATGCCGCATTCAAATAAACTTGCAAGGTGTCACAGAAGGGAGTTAATGCTGTGGAATCTTAATTTCCTTATTTATTTTTTTATTCTTTTTTTATCTAGGAATTCATTTTTTATTAGAGGCCAGCAGGGTTTCACCTACTTTTGGAAATTTTTAAGAAATTGGGGATCACAAAGGGTTCCTTCTATCTTTTTTTGGGATCTCCTTGTGTAAGGGGTCATCCACAAATTGGATAGGACGATTTCGTAGCATTTGGAAGATCTTACGTGAGAAAAATGTTTAGTGAAACAAAAATTAATCTAAAGATATTAGAACTTAAGAGAAAAGTCCAGTACACCTGTTCATGTAAAAAGTATTGCAATTTCAACAGAATAAAATATTATAAATAAGATTTCTTCTAATTGTAGCGTAAATTTTTACCTCAATTTATCGAAAAATATGTATGTTTGGTTTAAATATCGCTTACAGCATATTTTGAAACTGGAAATTTTTAGAAAGGTGTGAAATTTTTTATTATTAATTTTCCTAATTGGAAAATGCTATAATCGAAATATATATATCAACCATAAGAAGATTAGTTTAATACTAAATAGCAGAGTTTCAAACAAAATACATGAATTTTCAAACAAACAGTTCAATTTTAAACTTCAAAAGATTAATTTTATATTGAAAGAAATAGTCAAATTTTCAGTTAAAAAATTAATTTTCAGCTACAAAAAAAAACTAATTTTTAACATAATAGTTACATTTTTAAAAACATAAATGAATTTTCAACCGAAAAGATTAAATTGTAAATAATGACGTTAATTTTCTACCTAGAAAGACAAATTTTTAACTAAAAATGGAATAGTTAAATTTCCAGTTGAAAAATTAATTTTTAGCAGAAAAAATTCCAACAAAACAAATTATTTTTCAAACAAATAGTTAAATTTTCAATTCAAAAATTAATTTTCAACAACAACAAAAAAACTAATTTTTAAAAACTAGTTAAAGTTTGAAAAGCAGAAATGAATGTTTGACCAAAATGATTAATTTTGTAACTAATGACATTAATGTTCTACCAAAAACGACTAATTTTTAACTAAAAATGGAATGGTTACATTTTCAAGTAAAAAATTAATTTGTAAGAAACAAAAATTCCAAAAAAAGTTCAGTTTGTAACAAAACAATAAACAAATTAATTTTCAACCAAATAGTTCAATTTTTAACTTCAAAACATGAATTTTCAATCAAATAAGAAATAGTTATATTGTCTATTAAAAAATTAATTTTCAACTACAAAAAAAACTAATTTTGAACAAAACAGTTAAATTTTAAAAAACAGAAATGAATTTTCTACCAAAAAGATGAATTTTTAACCAAGACGAATTTTTAACTAAACATGGAATAGTTAAATTTTCAGTTAAAAAATTAATGTGGAACAAAAAAAATCCAACTGAAAATTTTATTTTTCAGCGAAACAAATTAATTTTCAACCAAATAGTTCAATTTCGAACTTCAAAATATTATTTTTCAATCAAAAAAGAAATAGTTAAATTTTCAATTGAAAAAAAAAATTTCAACTGAAAAAAACTAATTTATACAAAAATAATTTAATTTCAAAAAAGAAATGAAAAGTAATTTAGTTGTAAATGCATGTTTTTGGT
>JAABKJ010002265.1:0-28440 GCA_011634705.1 Andricus grossulariae
TAATCCGAAAAGACATAAGAAGCCATAGAAACACGAGAGCTTGCATGAAAAAATGCATGGACGTGAAGGAAGCTAGAACAGTATGTCAGGACAGAAAAGTTTGGCGACAAATAGTTTATAAAAAGAATGTGAGTCGAGTGCATGACGCCTGAAACAAAGACCTTGGATACTAATAGGCCCAAGTGGCGAGCGCATTATGAATATACCTGTAGGCGATACTACCTACCGAGCGTACAAGCAAGAGCCGGAAACACATGGACATGTTCTGAGTGGATGCTCAAAGTATGCACGTTAAGGGTACATAGAGAGACACAATGCGGCTCTAAAAGTGTTATATTACCATCTTCGGCACTCCTATAATGTTGACCTATTGCCAGTTTTGTCATACGCCTAGGGTGAACTTGAGTCTGTTGTGGAGAATGATCAGTGCAAGATCTTCTGGAATTTCTCATTCTTCACCAGTTTTGTCATACGCCCAGGGTGAACTTGAGCCCGTTGTGGAGAATGATCAGTGTAAGATCTTCTGGAATTTCTCATTCTTCACCACCCAACGTATCAGATCTACAAAGCCTGATATTGGCCTCCAAGATCTAAAGACGAAGATCATTTACGTCATTGCATCCTGGCTTGCCAGCGTCAGGCTCAGTCCATCGCGAGCCGGATACAAAAGGCTGTTCTTCTGGGATCACTTCATCTGGTCCGTCGACACTGTTCCACATAACATTCTACAAAGATTGATAGCTCTAAAAAAGTATTCACATGTGATCCTTTCATCTCCAACTGTGCGATCTGCCGCGTAAGGTCATCCGCGGCTAGAGACCGGACTCGAAGGAACAGTGTTGTACGAAGTCTCTTGCGTAAATTTCCCGCTCTTGCTTACCCTCTGGGATATAAAGAGCAGGAGTGGATCACGTATATGTTCTAGTTGCGTCGGGATTAGTTGCTTGAAGGAACCGTGATCGTAGCTTCCGGAGCCTACAACTTCTCACATCAATAATACATTTCAAAATAATCCTAAAAGGATGCTCGAATAGTCGCGAATTTTTTTAACTTATCGAAACGGAGTTTTTTGTTGAACGATAAAAAAGTTTTGATTTTAATAATTGAAATTATTGTTCTATTCATCAATGTGCGTAGAAAATAAAGCCTATTATTAAAGCATTTCGTGTTGATATTAGACTTTCAAAATGTTGGGAAAAGTCTGGATAAGCTTAGAAACAAATTTCAAAAATAGGGAATCATCCTGGCTCAGATGGTATCGTGATTTTCTGTTCCAACCCTGCAGCCCCGGTAGCCACGTTGTTGCAGGTTTGATTTTCACAGCAGGAAGCGAAGCTGGATGTGTTCGCAGAAAGCTTTGCTTCGATCCCTTAGTATTCTATCTAGCAGATGCCCTAAAGTTCACAATTAACCCAATATTACAGTCGCTAATAACCCTGGAAGGTCCTACAACTATAAAAATTCAATTAATTAAACAAATTTTCAAAAAGGCAAGAAACAATTATTTCCGCGAAAGTAAGATTCAAAACAAAGTAATTATGAAGAGTTTGACAAACTAAGAATCACAAATTTTATTTTAAATTCTTGGAGCTAGTCTATCTGTTAGAATATTAAGGAAATAAGAAATCTATTCAGATGTATATATTTATGTATATATTTTTTGTGTAAGAAAGCTGTAGTTTAGTGAAACTTGCATTTGAAGTGATAATTTATTGCAAAAATGCTTAATTAAAACTAAGTAAGTACAACACTGGTTATAAAAAATATCCCTGGAATGTGAATATTCTGTCAGTTTCCATAAATCTTAATTGAGTCGTTTTCTTCTTATCACAAGGAAATTGAAATATAAGAAATTATTTCAAACAAGTACTAAATATTCTTAAACAGGAAGCTCTTTTTCAAGTATCAGATTTACTCAGACGCAATTTTTTATCTCGAATCTTGTCAACGTCTACAAATAAAAAGTAAGTTTAACTCACAATCAGTAATTGCGAAATTAGGTTACCATTCGTAGTTCATGAATATTATCACAGCCCGATTTTTTCATCTTATTCATACAACATGAGCTAATTGATCATTTTGATTATTACAATTGCTGGCACTTTTTGAAAACATATGCCATCTAATTTGCATAAAAAAATTATTCTTAGATTTTGTTGAAAGTATATTCACGAATCACTAAGAGATTTCATTACATCTATAATTTTCCATTAATTGTCAATTATCAGATCTGATAACATTTTCATGTCCAAAATCGTTCAAGAATAATATAATCCCCAAGAAACCATATTCTAGGGCCGTACAGTTATTACATCACGCTTTTTTCTGACAATTGTTATTACATTCCGTACGAAGGATATTACATATATATTTTTTCACAATATTATACTAAAGTTAATATTCACGTGATATAAAAGCAAATAAACTGTGTTCTAAAAATCACTTGTGCATCAAAGTAGAACGATTATGACAGAAATGCAGTGGTCTTAATTCCTAGAACAACAGAATGAATTTCTCCTATTTAGCATAAATTCTAACACGTTTAGCTGAATATTCTGAATCTATATCGAATTTATTGGAATAGAAAAACAGAGAAGAGAGACTTAACATAGAATACCCACGGCATTAGCTGCGCGGTAAATCTCGACTCGGGAAGAGTGCGGATGTTACGCCATTTCGAGTGAGCATAGCACTCGGATGGATGACCATCTGCGACGTACGACAGGGTCGTGTATTTGCTGAGTTTTAACTAATGTTGAGTGGGAGGTTTGACGTCGAGGATGATTGTGTGCATTCGAGTGTAGGGTCGAGTGTCTGCCTTCAAACGCGACTGTCGAAAAATCGGCTGAACTCGGAAGGTAGTATTCTGCAGTTTTTCTCTCTCCTGACCAAACGTCTAGGCAAATGCGATCACTTCTATTCAAGTTAGATGCAGCCACGGATTATCACTGAATGGCGGTATATGTGCTTATGCAAAGTCAAGTCGTCCCTGAAAAGTGCGCTATATTAATCTCAACATGGCTAAAAATGGATGTTGAGAGTCTATATAAGGATTTTCAACTATAGGACTATAGATCTTCCTGACCATCTCGCAGCTCACTATTACCACCGTCCCGCATGTTGTGCTCCCCAGCGGTGCGTCCAGGGGCGCCCCGACAATCCTCGGGAAACGACAAGCTTTTCAAAATCTTTCGTAGACTCTCCATGATAATTTGTGGATTTTCATGTTGCTCTTAGTCCCTCTTCTCCTCGTTATCTGCCTGTCTGGCAAGGGAAACCCTGTTAGTAGCAGTGCAGAGCACTGATCAAGAGCGGGAAATTTACGAAAGACTTCGTAAAACACTGTTCCAAATATTTTATTTTCACTTCACTACTACCCCGGAGGTGAGGAAACCCACTATCCTTAGCACGGCTATTTAAATTTATCGCTGAGGAAAGCTGTCAAACCATTTTCATGCACTCACAAAAGGTCCTGAGGATTCCATGGGACTAAATTTCACATATAAGCATCAGACCTCAAACCATAAGACAGTTAAAAGTCCGAACGGAAACACTGCCTATAACTCTACAGTTTTCAACAGTGCAAAATTTCGAAAAAGGGGCTACAGTTAAAATTTGGAACAGTCTACAGTCTAAATTTTGGAAAAGAACCTATACTATCAATTTTACTAAACGTGTCATGCACTCAGTTCGCAGTATCCAATCTGCTGTTGGTCATTCTCCGTCAAAGTGTAAAATTCCTATTTGTGAATTATTGAAGTTACTCGATTCCTGGAAACCAGGGGGCTTACGCGTATGCCAAGGGGCAAAATTTTACACATTGACGGAGAATGACCCATGCGAAGTGTCTTCCTTATCTGAGAAAAAAGGATTTAATCATCAAAACATCGAGTTCCGGTAAGTTTAGAAAATCTTTAATTAAACTTTATCTAATTTTGTGTCAAATATAGATTTCTGAATCAGTTTCTTTCTCTTTTAAGGTGGAGATCAATTAATCTACGATTTAAAGGAAGGAAGCAGTCAAATTGTCAAATCCGAATCTTCACAAACAAGGGTCATCAGAAATATTTGTAAATTTGAATAAACAAAATTAAATCTATTTAAGTTAATTAATTCATTTAGCTTAGCCTCATCCCACTTAGCTTGAAATAGTTAAGTAAATAGATGAAACAGTAATAGGGAAATAGGCTTTTGTTACCAAGATAGGAATTTCGCTGTTTAGGTCCTTAGGACGTAAGACTAAACAAGAATTAACTTCTAACAATTTTAGTTAAAAATTCGATCTGGTTGCTTAGAAATATTACTATTTCGTTAAAACTTCATCTTTTTTAGTAGAAAATTAATCTTCTTGATAGAAAATTCCTCTTCTTGGTAGAAAATTCATCTATTTGGTTAAAAATGGTCTTTTTTGTATAAAACCATATTTTGTGTTAAAAAATTAACCATTTTGTAGAAAATTCGTATCTTTGGGTGAAAATTTTAGTATTTTGTTTAAAAATACATGCACTTAAAAATAATTATTTCTTGTTGAAATTTTGATTTGACATATCTCAAAACTTCAAAACACTGTCTGACTTTTCTCGAGACTCTAAAGGAAATTATATTCTTATAACCGTCAAACAAAAAAAACCATTACGTGTAAAAAAGTTTGAAATAAAGAAAAAAATTATATTGCTGGTGTAGTTCGGCTTCACCAAACATTGAGTAATGATGAGCAAATATATCGTCAATCTCGAAATCTCTGTTTGTTCTCCTTTACTTGTTTTAAACGTCAAAGAAGACAAACAATTGCGTAATTATCAGATGACAAAAATGTAAATTTTCCATATCATCCCGCTTTAATTTTATCCGATAATATTGATATTAATTTATTATATTTGATGAACAAATTTCGAAATCACCCTAAAAAGGCGGACGAATAGCCGTGACCATTTTTTAATTAATCAGAACGAATTTATTTTTACTAAACAATGAAAAAGTCTAAGAAAAGGGTTTCATTTTAGGAATCAAAATGACTTATTCAATTTTGCATGCACGTAGAAGATCAAGCTTATTATTAGAACGTTTTTCGTTGATGATTTTGAACTTATTATTTGAATTCTTAAACTAAAAGAAGGCAATTTTCAACCAAAAATGGAACAGTTGAAAAGTTTATTTTCAACCAAGCAGTTGAATTTTCAACCAAATAGATCAATTTTCTGTTTAGAAAACCAATTTTCAATCCGAAACGAATTCTTAACAAAGCAGTCTAACTCTCAGCCAAATATTTAAATTTACATCCAAAAAGATGAATTTTCAATAAAAAAGATTAGTTTTATATGCTGATATTTATTACAGGTATTCGAACAAGGAACATTTAATGAAAAGTTAATCAAGTGAGTGGTAAATAAATATTTACCATGCAATCTTTTGGATGATGACGATTCACAAGATCTTTTTCTCCACTTAAATCCATCAGCTGTTTTACCACTGCGTCGTCTGTTATTTCTGTCCATCGCGCGGTAAACACGCAGGAAAATATACTGTCAATTGTTTCTTTAAAGTTATTGACGATTATAAATTGAGCAACAGAATAATGGGAATAACAGTAGAAAACGCTTCAGAAAACACCAAATTTATCGTGAAGTAAAGTGGAATATTGCGCACATTCGACTCTGAAAACAAATACTTTCGTGGTGGCTCACACATCTTAAATCTTTCTGTCCAAGACATGTTGAATGTTTTCAAAATTGATGATGGTGACTATCAAAATGATAACGTTAAAGATGATGCATGCAAAGAAGACAATGAGGAAAGTGACAAATCTCAAGATATAAGGGAAAGCGAAAAAATAGAAGATATTGAAACGATACATGCAACGTCACCTTCATCAAAATTAACAGGTTTTTTCAAAATTTTCAAACTATTTGAACAGTTGTGAAACAAACTAAAAATGTGCTGTGAAACATGCAGTATTACAATGTGGGCACCTTATGTTGACGTCAGCACTAGGGGGAATTCGACACATGACCTGATTTTTCTCGCTCTCCGAATGCAACATGCGACAAATTTATTGTACGATCATAATCAAGGATAGAAAAACTTTAGAATCACAAGATTCAAGTGGAAGCTTTTGAAGGAAACTTATAAATATCTGCGGCACTTCAAAGTTCTCGCGAAGGTATTTAGTGGAGACAAATATCCTACATTGAACGCAGTAGTTCTCGGCTTTAATATGCTTCTGGATAAACTAGCAGCCTCTGTCAGCACTCTCTACAGTAAGTCTAAACTAGACCCGATTCTGAAACCTTCGAAAATACTTCATGGGGTAAAGAAATGGAAGCGCAATCGGTATAAAAATTCAAGACAGTTTTCAAGAACGATTATTTGAAATGAAACAGGCGAATCAGGTATCCAAATTACAGTGAATTTCTTACCCATACGCTTGATACAAAGGTTCCTCTACTTTCCTGGTTATAATTTGTCCAATTATAACATGTATTCATTTTACGAAGTATCTCGTCGGCCCGAAACTCGGGACGACTAGTCTAATATTTTTTATAAGCTTGGCTAGTCATCCCCCCATTTTTCGGGACGACAAGATATCAGGTCGTTTATTCTCTATAGAGGTTCCTTAGCCATCAGGAAACACCAAAATCAATTAAGTAATGATTCAATTCGATTCTTAGTAACACTATACTCATGGTCTACTTGTACTTTGGCTTCTATAATTGAACATCAGATGCGGAAGCAAATGTGATTTGTAATTTTTAATTCTTTAATGATTTATACAAATTGTAAAAATAAATAAATTATTATGTATATATTGAAAATGATGTTTATCTTTCTAATCCAGTGTCCATCATTTCGGAGGTTTTGCGCCTTTAACTTAAATGAAAAAAGTTCAAAGAATCCTTAATAATTGTCACACAGGTTTCCACGTAGACTACGACAGGGGTCAAAATTTAAAATATTTGGTCTGAATTTGATATCAATAACGTTATACATTTTTTAGTAATATTCTCATGTGAACAAGAGCAATTTCTGTTTAAAACATCTTTGATAATGGGATTGCAAATGGGTCTATGAAAATGGCTCCAAGTAGATATACTTCAATTTTTACTTACACATATCCACCCACCCTGATGTTTTTGGATAATTTTCAACAAAATTGTTCTTCCTCAAATAAAATATTTAAATAATTCTATATGACTTAGTTATCGATCATTCTCGCTCGTACTTCGAGAATCTCGTTTAACCGAGACGAGACTTCTCGCTCGTCTCGCTAGGTATGCAAATCTAATTAACATACAGTGTTTTAGGATTAACTTGATATATAGAACTTATATAAAAGTAAAACAATTTCGAAAAATCGTCTGGCCGCTACCTTAGTTTTTTTTAAATTTTGGACTTCTTAGATCGTCGAATGATTTTGAAAGTCAAACAACATTCTCTAGCAAAGTTTTTAAATATATAACTAAAAACTAAAGAAATAAGTATGAAAAATCGTTGCTCTGAAAAGTTTCCCTTTTTCATCTAAAAAGAAAAGTTTATTGATGAAATTTTCCTTTTGCTAGTCGAAATTTTTTTTCTTTGAAAATGTGTTCCCTTTCAAATCAAAAGATTCGTTATTTTAAAAATATATTTAATAATAAATTTTCCTTCTTTCAAGAAAAAAATCATTATTTTTTTAATTTCTTCGTTCTCAACTAAAAAAATGTTTATATTTTAAATTTCCCCCTTTGAAGTCGAAAAATAAGTAACTTTTAGAGTTTTCCCTCTTCAGACCTGAAATTTTTTTTAACAAATAATTTTCCCCCTTTCAAGTCGACAAATGGCTTGATTTTAAAATGTTCCCCTTTTCAAGTCGTTTTTCTCATTGAAACTGGAAAAATTGTTATTAATAAATTTTCCTCCATTAGAGTAAAAAATTCGATATTTTCAACGTGTTCCCTCTTTCAACTGAAAAAAATTTAAAATTTAAAAACTGCAATTTATTAATTGTTTACTTTTCAAGACAGCCCTTCTAAACCAAAAAATTGTTTACTTATGAAAATTCCCCCATTTAAAACCCAAAAATTATTACCTTTCAGGTTTTCATCTTCCAATCTGGAAAAATTTTAAATTACAAATCATTATATAATATTATAAATTCAAAAGTAGCGAATTTTAAACTCAGGGCGTTCAGAATTCGAGAGATTGAAAAACCACTGAAAATTGTTCAACGATTAGTACTCTTAATTTAAAGTTCTAAAAGTTTGAGCGATTGCACTTGTTTCATTTATAGTTTTTTTATCAAAAATTATTCAATTTTGTGCGTTTTTGATTTAGTTATTTTACTATTAAGGCGTTAAATTTAAATTCTAAACCTGTCCACCTTTCAGTTTATAATGATTCATTAGATTTTTTAAATGTTTTATCTTTGCTCGACAAAAAGTGTCGAGGGAACTTTGAGAGTTGAAACAACTTCCAGTGAGACATTTGTTTCCCACTATTCGAGGGACATTTTTGCAAATTTCCAGATTAATTTATTGAAAAGTGGCGGAAATGTGCATTTCACGAACAATAGTGAGATTCAATAGTGAGGAACAAATGTCTCAGTGAGAGTTTTTTTATCTCTAAAGTTTCCTCAATACTTTTTGTCGGCGAGACTGAAAAACGGGGTTACCGACCTGCCTCAATTTGCATTTAAATAGTATTAAACAATACATGATTACTAATATTTTTCTTTAGTTTTTAGTCATAACTGGGGTATATTTCGTGCGTAAATCAAAGTTTTAAACAATTATAATAATATTTTCCCAACTTACGACGATTTATTTCTTGAAAAGTACAGTAAAGTCTCCAACATTTCAACACCCTTGAAACGTAGGGATTCATTTTTTTTAAATGCTGGAGGGGGCCCCACCCTTACTGCGAGTGGGCAGTTTATTTTTATCAACGACGTCAATTGGCTGCCCCGTTCTTGTATGGATGCGCCGCCTGTCACTACTCTTTCAGCCAAAAAGCGCGGGAGATTTGAAATCAATAGTAATACAAATAAATACACTCAACATTCCCGGAACTGCTGGCCCGCGCAGTTTCTCAGCGCGTAGGGCTAGAGCCAGTTTCGACTCTCGCCTCAGAAGGGCCGAGTGCGCGAGTAGTCAGTCGCGTATATTACGCAATATGAGGCATTCGAAGTGAAAACGGTTCAGGCGGTTTCATCTTATTGCGCAGTTGAAAAAGTCACGGTCCGTTAGTCTGCATGCATGCAATCGGTGTTTTTCAAGTGTCTTTCAAGTGTTTTTGTTGGCCTAAGACAATTTTCCAACTAAGAATCAATATTATAGAATCAAAAAACGACGCAAATATTTCGCGGAATAGTGATTTTTGTGGCATGACGTCGATAGGTGGAAATGCCAGCCGTCAGGAAGGTTAGTACATGGTACTGCAACTGCATACGACTTTTTGGAGAAAATCCTCGAAACTTCAGTCACAGACGTGGAGGAGAGTGTACAGGGACCGTGGTGGGAGTTGACGGAACTGCGCAATTTGAGATAAGCGTATACGGGGGGCTTGAAATGTTGGGGTCTTGAAATAATGGAGTCTTGAAATGATGGAGACTTTACTGTAATTGAATTTGGGGACAACATTTTTTCCGTTTTTTATTTTTATTATGGAAAATGCTCGTCAGATGGAAGAACAAACATAGAAAAAAGTTCTATCTCGTCATTCTCTATTAGCCTACATTCAATAAAGAATAATTTTTTTACTTTTAAAATTTTCGTCTACCGAGATATTGGGACGATAATTTTACCCGATTAAGTTTATATTGCTAAAGTAAAGTGAGGAGTATATTGATTATTACTTCAGAGATTTCAGCGACTAATCAATTAGTGATCTTTTTTTTCGATGGCTTGTCAAATAAAATGGTGGACGTGACATTTGTCAGATACGTTCTATTGTAATTTATCGAGTTTCTCACTTTTGAAGTAAATAAAGTAAGGTGAAATAGAAAAAGTGTCTAATTAATTATCGGGTTCCCATTTTAAAGCAGTAAATTGTAAAAACTTTGTGTTGGTGAAGGTGACGTAATCTATTGACAAATTTCATGATATTACCTTACTTTTTTTAATAAAGATAAAAATGTTACACAATCGCGTTTTTTTATTGGTCTCATATTTGCCGCGATTGCCATTTTTATAACCTTTCTTTAATAAATATGTACAGCGCTTGAGAAATTAATTTATTTTTACGAAAACATTGGTAGCTTTCCAAATAATTTGTTATTTAATTAAAAATTCCTCCATTTCAAACCCAAACATTTTTACATTTTTAGGTTTTCGGATTTTAATCAAGAAAGACTTTAAATTATAAATCATAATGTAATATTATAAATTCAAACTTAGGCAATTTTAAACTTGTGACATTTTTAATTCAAGAGATTGAAAAACGGTACTAAAAATTATTCAACCATGAGCATTTTCAATTTGAAATTGTAAGACTTTGAGCGATTTAACTTGCTTCATTTATATTTTTTCAAACTAAAATTAATCAATAATATACGTTTTCAAAGTAGTTATTCTACTATTAAGGCATTCAATCTAAATTTTAAACCAGAAATTTCCAATCATTCTATAGAATCAAATTTATATATATAATATAGATTCAAAATATTTAATTCTTTTGTCCACCATTCAGTTCACAATAATTTATTATATTTTTTATAATGTTTCACCATTCATATTTAGTTAGTATAATCAATGCAATTATCTACCAAATTTGATGGGGTTTGCCAATTTTTGCAAATTTGGAAATGTCAAATTGAAAAAAATTCTCATTTCCAAATAAAAAAAGGGAAGACTTTACGTTTCAGTTGTGGTATAGTGGAATCAATAAAAGATTGATTTTATAACAAAATATTGTTAGTTTTCAAGAAAATGTAAACGGAAGATTTTTCTCTGGCACATCAAGTTTGAGCTTGACTCAAAATTTGAATTTTCGATTTTTTTCATATTATTTTCGATAACTAAAATTAAAATTATGATTCCCATCTAAAAATTGTTATTCTAAAATTGTAAACTTTCTTTTACGACCCCAAAAAAAGTGTGTTAAAGCTCGATTTGATCCGTTTCAAAATAACTTAATAAGTTTCGAAATCATTCTCACATATTTCAGACTTCACACCCTTCAGTCTATTTCCCGTTTTCTCATTTTTTAATGAACTTTTTTGCCCACGTTTTTCAAGACACTTCCCCTTTGTCCCTATTTTCTTGTTTCTCCTATCAAATGCGAACTGATTTAGCAGAACCCAAGAAGAAGATTCAACTATATTTGATTGAAAAGTCTAGTATCATGTTTTTTATTTATTTATTGTTTCCTAATTCATCTTATTTAGTTACAAATTCTACTATTTGGTCATGAATTCCACTACTTGATTGAAAGTTAAACTACCTTGTTTGAAACTCATATTTTTGGTTGAAGGTTCATCTTTTCGATTAAAAATTCGAACTGTTTTGTTAAAAATTCGTTTAATTTTTTATTGCAAATGTACCTTTTCAGTTCCAAGTTCTACTATTTATTTAAAACATGATATCTTCCATTTGGAAATTCAATTATTCGGTTGCAAATAAACTGTTTTATTGAAACTTTATATTTTTATGTTGAAAATTCAAACTGTTTTTGCAGGAAATTTGTCCTTTTGGCTTGAAAATTCAACTATTTGTTTTAAAATTTAAATATTTGTTTGTATATAAAAATAATAATAATTGCGGTAGGGCTTGAGCACCATACCAAAGGTGTTCTTGCGTTGTCGTAGCGGCAGGGCTTGAGCTTTCCTCTTATGAATTTCACGGCTATGCTGGCTGTAGCATTCTTACTGACAAGGTTTCCCATGCCAGACAGACCGAGAACGAAGAGAAAAGTGACTAATAGTAACACCAAAATCCGTACATTTTAATAGAGGCCACAGCATGCGGGACAGTGGTGATGGTGTGCTGCGAGATGGTCAGGCAGGATGCTTTGGCTAGCGTTAGCTACTTGCAACCAACCACATCAACAGAAATACCGTGGCAGAGCATCAAGTGGGATACTACAATGAATGAGCAATTGGTGCATCTCTATTATGAAAGTGCGAAGTTTGAAACCCCACGCAGAAAAGGATACAATTTCAGAACGAAATTCGCTGCAAAGTATCCTCAAATAGAGAAAGTCTTACTAAAAGATCTTATCAGTGAGGTACAGGACATTAGTACGGCAATTATACGACGGCAATGAACATCAGTCAGAGGAAGCTGCGTCACACGAAGAATCAGCGGAAATTTATGTTCTTCTTCAACCTGGTGATGATCAAGCACCACCACATCCTTCAGAGGTAGATGGCCTAATCCAACCAGAGCCAGAAGCAGAGGTTCAACAACCAAGTAGACGATTAAAATGGATATACCATATGAGACGAGATGAGTGCCAAATGAGATGAGATGAGTATCAAGTGAGATGAGATGAGTAAACAGATTGGTTCCGGTTATTTTAATAGCTGCTATCGAAATGAAAGTGGAACAGCAGCTTTCTATTGATGAACTTTCCTTAGAAGATATGGATAACAGAGACCTGATTGAAGCTGAAAGCATAGCTGCTAGGGATAATGAATATCAAGTACTGGATCCACTAAAACCACATCCGGGCATTAATAACCATGATTTGAACAGCGATATCCCAGAAAAACTACAGATCCTTGAAAGAAATTTTGGTCATGCTTTACTAGAGTTCAGACATGTAGAACCAACACAAAGGCATTTTTTGCCCAAGATGAACATCACACATGATCTGCGTGCACTAATAGAACATCTTAACTGCAAGGTTTTACCTATGCATTTGAACGCAACACGAACCGCGTTAGAGGTGCAAACTCTTGTATATTATGCAGCTGTGCCAATCGTTAGAAAGTTGGGCCGCAGAACTAGACCTACAAATGAAGACTTTGTCCCAGGAAGGGAGCGAGATGGAAGATCAGGTTGGATATGGATATCAGTAAAGTAAGGTGCAAATTAGGTCGACTGACACAATATAAAGAAAGAAATAGAACCAGAAAGCTGATACACCATATTGCTGAAATCATCCACACTCGGTACACCAAGACATCAACACCAGCGATATTGGATGAGATTACAGATTCCCAACGGCAGAGACTTGAGGTTTTTACTGCCAGACTGCGTCGGTACAAGAGAAGTAATGCAAGAAGGGAACAAAATCAAGCCTTTCAGGCAGATGAAAGAAGGTTCTGCCATGAACTGAGTGTAGAGCAAAATAACCAGCAAGACACCCAAGTCCCTCAACTGGAAGACATGACTAACTATTGGTCGGGTGTTTGGGGGAAAATGAACAGAAGTAATTTAAGCGCTGCGTGGTTCCAACTAGGGAAAGAAAAGCTAGCAATTACCCTGAAATGGAGCTGACTAACATCACAGCTTTAGATATTTTAGCTGTTTTGAGAAGAGCAAGAACTGGAAAGCTCCAGGTCCGGACATGGTGCACATCTTCTGGTAGAAGTACCTGACTGGTGTGCATCCTGCGTTGGCAAGGTATTTTCAGAAGATCATCGAACACCCAGATCTGTTGCCAGGCTTTATGCTTCAGGGTACTACGTATATGCTGCCTAAAAAACCAAACGCTCAAAATCCATCTGCTTTTCGACCGATAGCCTGTCTTCCAACAATATATGAATGTCTTACAGCTATCATAGCAGATAAGGTTTTATTCTCCCTGCGACGAGAATGACATCCTTACAGAAGAAGAAAAAGAATGTTGTGAAAATTCGCGAGGCAGTAAAGATCTAGTCACCATAGACGCTGTTGCCATGACGCAAGTTCGTAAACATCAAGCATTTTGATTATGGACAATCAAGGATAACTAGATCAATACGCATTTCGACGGGTATATTTCAAGGAGACTCCTTCAGTGCATTATGCTTCTCTTTAGCTTTGAACCCACTGAGCAAAACACTAAATAGCATGTCTCATGGGTTCCGAATACATGATAACGAGGATGGTCATCAAGTCACCCATCTTCTATTCATGGATGACCTGAAGCTATACGCTAGTTCGGACCAGAAACTGCAGCAAGTGATCGATGTCACGAAGCCGTTTTCTATTCATCCTATTGTGATTTCGGCTACAGGCAATGTGTACTCAAGGTGCACTGAACAGCTTGAACATTGAGGAGTCAGTAGGGTACTGGCAGCAGCTCAAAAGGCGGTTTCATTAAGCACCTGTCGCATTATAAGAAACTTTCTGGACCTTCAGAAAGATAGCGACTAGAAAGCCTATAGAGTGATGCATGGTAGCTCAAAGAAAGCATCCAGAGGCAACTGTTGTCACCTCCAACACTCGCGGCCGCTGTGCAAGTATAACAACGGTAAAAGACGAACTGCAAACTACACCATGCTCCTAATTTTGTACCTACGACATCATTGCAAATGATTTTATACATCGTGTCAAGTTAACTAATTACACCCTCATCTCATCAGTCACTTGACTTAGTCCGTGACTATGATGGAAGCACGGGTTCTTTTTAACCCGAGAATACGTTTTTAATATATATATATATATAACAGATCTTTATTGTGAACACAATCTACATAAAATTGAATACACAAAAGCAGATGAGCAATAGGGACATAAAACGCAGGGGTTTAGCTCAAGCTGCTTTCCAAACTATCCTTCTACAAACTAACTTAAAATTAACCTAATAATGTTAACTAGAATTGGCTGAGTTTATTAAGCAAATGTATGCACTATGCGGAAGCAGAATAGTTCGAAGTAGGGGTATAATTGACCTATAGTGCACTAACAAGGCAGCATAGATTGCAGCAAATCTGAAATAAAAAACAAAACATATAAAAAAACAGAGAGCGTTTATAAAATAATTATGAAATAATTATATCTAAGGATGCGTGGCGCTTTGCATGAAAAAGTAGTCTCCGCTTCAGACGATCGGGCAAATCGAACTTCAAATTTAACATCGGATCTTGTCATGAGTGATTTTCGAGGACGTCTTTCTTCCACAGTAGCAAGAAGCTCTCTCAAATATAAGGCTTCACCCCTCGACCACACCTTGAAGGCGAGAATACAGAGATGCAGCTTTCATCGCTGATCCATCTTTGTCCAAATGGATTCAGCGAACGTCGGGGAAATGTGGTCGAATTTTTTAATGCTGAATGCTCATCTTAAGCAGGAATTTTGCGCTCTTTCTATCCTTTTCTTCGAGGATGCATTCAGGACAGGCTCATAGCTCCTCAAGACGTAATCAAAAAGAAAGAGAATCAACGCTTGACATAACACCAATTTGATATTTTGCTGAAGCGAGCGACGGGAAGGATATAGCTTCCTCAATCGGATGTAAGCAGCATTCAACTTTTTAATAGCATGTTCTTCCAAGCTCCATAAGGAGTTCATTGTCAGGCCTAATTTTTTTGCGCTGGAGACAACGGAAAGCTGCGAGGAGTTGATACTGAAGATAGGTAAACGGTCTCGGTCAACCTTACCGATCGGTCGAATAACCGATTTGGACGGATTGACGTCTAGTGCGCGTTGTTCTGTCCAGCCTGCTACGGAGTTTAATACCGCGTTCAGAATCGCTGCTCCTTCCTCAATATCTTCCAATTTACATCGCACGTAGGACCGGGTTCCATCAGCGAGCCTGCCTTAAACCGGCTTAGAATAAGCTAGCTTAAATAAGAGTGTCCAGATTCGCGTAGGCGCAGAAGCCGCAGGGATTCCACATGTGCGACAGGAAGCCACTGCCGGAAAGGCTTTTGCGCCGACGCGAAACTAAGCCATTCTCGTATTTAAGCTGGCTGATTCTAAATCCACCTACTGTACGCTCGCCGTTGTAACTCTCTCCATAGATTTGAATATCGTACGCGTGCATATGTGTAGTGAACTTAATTCTACCCTGAACAGTCGCTTTTATTAGCCGCAAGACCTCGAATCGTATATCTTACTATTATCGTATCGTATATCTTACTGCTTTTTAGAAAATTAACCTTTTTGTTGAAAAATGTTATTTTCGGATCGTAAGATTAGACTGTTTTGTAGATATTTTTTCAATCTTCCGAATGGAAAATTTATCTTTTTTGTTGAAATCTTAAATATTTGTTTAACAATTCATCTTTTTCTTCAAAATTCATGTACTTGTCTTGGATTAGAAATAATTCTAAAGAATTTATAGTAATTCACAAATAATCCAAAAAAGTTAAGAGAATGCAGGAAAATGTAAAAAATTTGATTTTTATATTGAGTAATCCTTAATTTTTTAAATTGGAAAATGCAAAGATTACCATAGAATTCAAGAAATTGAAAAGATTTTGAATATTTTGAAATTGATCAAAGAATTTCCATGGTCCACACAATTTGAAAATATTTAAAAAATTCAAATGACTTCAAAGAATTCTCTCACATTCTTTATTTGAAGTAGCTAATTCGAATTTAAAGTAATCCTCCATTTTTAAATCAAAATAATTCAATAAAATTCAAAGAATGTAAAGGTATTCTAAAAATCTGAAAGAATTCTAAAGACTTCAAAGAAAACTTTTGACATCTTAAGTCTTGGTAATCCCTAATTTTTCAATTCAAAAGATTCAGAGTATTCAAAGAAATAAACTGAATGAAAAAAGATTAAAAATTAGTAAAAAAAATGTTAATGAATCAAATACAGTCAAAATATTCAAAATAATTTAAAATAGTTCAAAGAGGTCAAAACTGTTTATCGGATTCCTAATTAGTCAATAAAATAGAGTTTATAAAATTCAAAAGGATCATAATAATAAAAATAAATAAGAAATAATTTAATGTGAATTAACAAATGAAAATAATATAAAATTAAAAATGGAAAAAATTTTAACTTTCAATTTTATGATGCCCGTTATATTATTTAGATTCTTGTCTTCAATTTTTTCAATTCTCTTGAAATATTTTGAATCCATTGTAAAGTCTTTGAATTTGTATACATTTTTTTAATTTGTTTGAGTTACATATATAAGACGAAATACAAAATTTTATCATCTTTTTTAACAAATACTGATACTTCTATTGCGTTGTAATCAATGTTTGTCTCTCGTAATTGTACAAAATGTCATAAATCTCAATAATTTAGAAGGACAAATGAGATAGCGACTGTAATTATATAAACTGAAACATTTTTGAAAATGTTCATTAGTTACACTCTTATCGTAATTCTTCAAAAGTGGATTCTTTTATTGAAAAAAATGTGCACGTTAATTGGTATTCTATGCTTTATCTTAGCGATTTGCCCTAATTTTATTGGTAAATACAATATCTATCATTTCAATTCCGGTTTTAATCGCAGTATATTTAGTTCTTGTTCGAAATAGTTTAAAATACTGTAACTCTTGTTTTTCAATGTTCAACTATGCCTACAAAAAATTCGCGATCATTTTTTGGCCCGTAGGAAACTTTTTTAACTTTATCTAAAAACTGAATTTTCAAATTTATACATCGAGTATAAGATAGTATACGATCGAACTGAAATTTAGTGGAATTACTACTGCTGACAAATTTAATTTATAAAATACCAAAGAAACTAACCGTGAAATTTTTACATCTTATGATATTTCTATTTCATAAAATAACCGTCGTCAATCACTGTTTTATAAAGATAATTAATACATATTGTAATATGATCTACAATAACGCGGGACTCAAAATAATAAAAAAATGGATCAAATTTGCCTCTTATTAACTTTTTATGAGGCAGTGAATGCTAGGCCGGCCACAGACTAACCTACCAAGGATAAACAAAATGTAATCCTCTCATTCTTTTTGCAGAGTCAAGTTCACATCCCGAATTTTCACCTAGCAGCGACCGTATACCTCCTTTTCCACGTGGCAGACGTTCTTCTTTTTCTTCTTCTTCAAGAAATCGTCGACCTATTATTGACCTGAATCGTTCTCCTCCCGAGTCTCCTCCCCGTCTTAGGTCCAGGTCTCCTGTCAGGCGTCCTCCTCCTTCCAGCCTTCTTCTTCCTTCCACGCCTATAGCTTCACCTGTAAGGCTTCCTTCTCCTGTCGGACAGGGATCTGGACTTGAACAACTTGAATTAATTCGTATCATTTCCAATAAGAATCCGAACCTAATATTCGAACTTCGAAGATATACTTTTCCTGCCGATAAAAACATTTTAATTCAAATAGGAAAGGGTACGTATGAGCCTGTGCCATCTCAAGAACAAATTGTATTATCAACATCCAATGGTGACGTTTTTGCAATATTGGAATCTGAAAATGTACTTGCTGGATTATACGAAGAATTGAATCGCAGTATAAGGCGTGTGAAAATAAACATGGATCGCCCGATTGTTACACCATTGAGCCCAAGTGAAGACGATGGAACTCCAGTGCGTGTCCGGCGACCAGTCATGACGAGTTATAAAGTAGTTACCGTAAACTATACTCCTCTACACCATTAATTTAAAAAAATGTAAACCTAAAATACAATTCTTGCGATCTAATGTCGGTTAAAAATGTTTCATGTAACTGTTGATTACATTAAAAAGTTAGCATGTTGTGGTTCTCGAGGCTTTAATCTTACATGTCTTTTTATTCTTCCTAAATAAATCTGTTTTGTTAAATATTGTTAAACATTTAATGTTTAATGTTTAATAAATTGTTAAATTTGATTCGATATACCTGAACGCGTGATCAATGATGCCAGTCATGTCCTAAAATGTTCTAAGATTCAATAAGGTTAATATTATTTTCTTCATTTACTATTTGTTTATAAATATAAATTCTAGTTTTACATTTATTAATATGCTTTGACATAACTTTCATAATTTTATCTAAAAATATTCTTTACTGAAAATACTTTTTAGGTGCATTTGAAGATTGACTGTATCTATCTAAACTGTATCTATAAGATTGCATGAGGAAATATGTAAATTATCCTTAATTAGCCCGAAATCGTTGACGTGTCTAAATTTATTTTGACTAACAACACGTGTAAAAGTCTTTCAAATCTACACAATAGGTTAATTGCTTGTGTAAATTAAGTTCTCCAAATATTGAGTAATAATAAACCACTTTTTTTCAACTACTGAACCTCTGATTAATCTCCTTTACTTTTTTGGACGTCAAAGAAGACAAACAATTGCGTAATTGTCAGATAACGAAAACTTTCCATATCGTCAGGCTTTAATTGCGTGCGATGAAAATATAGATCATTATTAATTACATGTAATCATTACTTACTTTTTCCAAAATTTTGAAGGCCCGATATGAAAACAAAATCCTTTTGGGTGAACGTAACTTTCTAGCGAAGTTTAGCACAATTTCGTTTAGAAAGTATAAGATAAAATGTAGTAGAAAATGTTCGTTCTTCAAAAAATGTTCCCTCTTTCAAATAAGAAATTGTTTACTTTTAAAATTTTTCAAGAATTTGAGAAGCAATAGTTTTTCCGATCGATTCAAAAAGTTACCTTGAGAGGAACGTAAGTTCTATTTTTTGGTCTTTGCATCAAATTGAATAAAATGCGATGTTTCGACCTCAATCTTCAGGTCATCCTCAGTCAAATTATACCTAATAATATTTTTTTAAATGAGGCAATTTGAAAAAATTACAATTTACCTCAAAAAAAGACAAGTTTGGAGTTAAAATTGTGTTTTGATACAAACAATTGAAACGGTTCTGACAACACTAACGAATACACATTCAATTGGGAAAACCTGCAAACACAAAAGAGGCTCCCAATGATTCAAAACTTACATTTGAAAAAAGATGAAGAGCAAATTTAGATTGTTTAAACAATTCTTTGTTTTCATAATTTATTTTTGCTATTTTTGAAAGATTGATATATTTTTATATTCTACTTTGCTTTTAAAGAATGAACTCAAATGTTTAAACAAATTAACATTGTTTTTAAACAAACTTTTTTACTGATTTGATGTGTTTTTTATTAGTGAAGAGGACAAAATGCATTATTACCTTATTCTAACATTTTTGTGTCGAGGGCCAGTAGAAATTGAGCGTTAATGTTTATTCCTTCATCGCAGTCCTTCTAAGTATTGTTCCTTGGTTTCCCATTCCACAGGAGGCGTATGGAGAAAAGACACTCACATATTAAATTGCTCGAACAATTTTCCAAACTTGACTTTTATTAAGTCTTCGATCCCTTTCTGAACGAAATTCGGAACATCCTTAGGATCAATAATAGTCAGCCGTTTTGTATTATTGTCGGAAATATCAGACGATTCAAGAGCCTTAACCATTTGCACTTTCGATGCCGGAGGTACTTTTGAATCAAAGAATGCCAGTGCTGCTGTTTCTGGTGTCAGTTACCATAAGTGACCGCATATAATCATATAATATAATATAATCTTACGATAAAGATACAAAAATGTCGACAAGCGTTTTTATCAAATTTTGTCACCTGAAATTGTTGTCGAAGAAGAAACATCATAATACAATAAATGGCTTTAGCCATCCACCTAGCATGATGTGTGCTCCTGGAGATCGGAAATTCACTCCACGTGGTGGAATACAACCAAAAAAAATGACAACTATCTCGAGTAATTCCTATAATCTTCCCTACATTGAGGGTTTTTGAAACTTCTCATTGCAAAATCCGTAATGCTTCCTGAAACATCTTTCAATGCTGTTTTAACTGTTTTATCTTTTATCCCACGCTGGTAATTTATGACATTAATTTTGGGCCATACATTTTGAAAAACCTTTAATATTTGTACTGCGAGTCCCAATGTCACTCCGAACTTTTCTTGAAACGCACATCTTAATATAATCTCGTGAGTGTGGTGTCTGCAAATCAACTATAATAAATCTTTTTTTAAATTTTGTTCGAACAAAACGCAAGCACCATTCAGCCGCCCTGCATTTGATGCAGTTGCATCACAGCAAAGACCTGCAACATTGTCTGTCAGGGTCCATTCTTCCAGTGATTTATATACAGCATTAGCTTGATTTCTTTCTATCCCAGAAGATAGTTTTGGAACGCCAAGAAGTTTTTCAGCCCCATTGCTTGACACGATAATGGGTGATCTTTCAACATTTTCGTTTCCCGTCAAGTCGGGAATCAATTTTCCATACCAGTGGACAATGCACGCTTTGAATTCAGAAGCTGGAAATTCGGTCCAAATTTCTTTAGCGTATTTTTCACGGAAAAATTTGACGACTTTGATGAATCGAAGATCGATTTATAACGAGATCATTGGTATTATGACCTAATGCTCCAGCAGTTGCTATGAAAATATGCACTACATTTTTGTCACTTACTTTACGTTTGTCTAATGCTGAGGCCAGTTTCGAAATAATAATAAATTCTCTCGCTCTCTTTTTTGGATCAGATGGACACCCTAGAGTTTCCTGTGTAACTGCAGCTTCGATTGATACATTCTTCTCCACTACTTAGACTTGAGGAAGATAAAAGTTCAGCAAGCTCATCTGAAATTGACGTACTTGGAATTAATACCTACATCGAATCTATTTCAGTTTGAACGTCATCAAGCAGATAAAGTAAAAGAAAATAAATCTCTTGTTCATATAATTTTCAATATTTTAAGTTCTCACCTATTTGTGCCATATCCTGGAGAGAAATTTCTTTCCTCAAGTGTTCACTTTCCAATCATTTCTTCAATCGATCTTCCTTCTCAGCCAATTCTACATCAATTCCGCTCATGTAGCCTGGTCGGCCTTGGTGCCTTTGCAAAAACAAAAACTTTTTGTCTTCCTCTATCGTCATTAACTCCAGCGCATTCGCATGAGCAATGCCAAATAGGTCATTTAAAAACTCAGAAAACTATGCTTTCCTTCCACATCTGTGTTTCAGTTTTCCTTAAATGACTTCTGTAAAGGTTCTTCCATTCGTCAAATAAAATTTTAAGTTTTGTTACGCAATGTTATTTTTCCTTTACTGGTATTCCTGCTCTTTGCCAAAAATGTAGTGTTTCCTCAATTAACAAAGTCGCACCTTCTCACAGTTGTTTTTGCATTTTTCGAGTTTTAAAAAGCAAGGAACCTAAAACTTGACT
This sequence comes from Andricus grossulariae, assembly GCA_011634705.1. NCBI lineage: Eukaryota > Metazoa > Arthropoda > Insecta > Hymenoptera > Cynipidae > Andricus > Andricus grossulariae. The sequence goes on from JAABKJ010002265.1 coordinate 22,020, forward strand.
GTTAGATGGCAGCTTATGACCGACAATTTGATTTATGTAACTTCCAAGCAAATATAAGTCTTCTTGACGTTTAGTTTTTAATTAAATTAATTATTGAAGCCACTTTAATCACTTAATCACATTACAATAACACAACTGAACTATACTTGCGAAGAACGGAAAGCATAATTGCTTACTACTTGATACATCTACACGCGTCGTAGGTAAGAATCGCACTCACTCACCCTGCCACTGGAGTGTTAAAGTATAAGAAGTTCTTAAATATTGTGTCGCTTTCGAAATTGTCAAAAAGAAAATTTCAGGAAAAGTGACTATAAACTCTGGCAACATCGCATCCTACTCAGGTAATGACATGTTCGTCAGATGGCGATATCCCGTTAAGCAAAGGTGTATCCGTCGTCAAAGTTCTTAGGATCGAACAGATTACTCAAATATTTAGAATTGTAAGACAAAATTTATGGGGCAATTACGAGCATAACCCAGAGCTCTCTAAGTCTTGAAGGGACGTGACTAAAATGCTTCAACCCAGCTTAAAGGGATAATGTCGGATTTGTTCAGTACCGATTTTTACTCTGAGCGAGTCTCTAGAATAGCCTCATGGAGTCTATGTTGTGTTTCCGAGCTTCTTTTATGCTATAGAGCCGCGCAGCGTTCGCGCGTGGAGCACGGCGGCGCCAGCCCCACTTAACCCCTCTCAAAACGACTTTTTTCAAATTTGCGAACACGACAACTTAAAACCTATTAAACCAGTTGAGTTGTTCTTATGTATTTAACCAGTTAATATGTGCCATTCCTCGGTGAACCATTCCAAACTAAAGACAAGTTTTTCAATTTGATTTTGTTTAACCCGGCGTCATGGAGGTGGAAAAGTATTACACGGACGTAGGGGTGGGTAATATAGACCCGTTTATTAGATATGAATTATATTAATATGCAGCTCCAGCTACTGTGAACAACGGTAACGTCGGATGCATAGTATTCGAACTTCAAGCAAAATAAAATGTGCCGGGTCTGACAGACCCAACCCCCATGCCGCCGGGTTGAACAAAAAAGAGCAATGACATTCTCTACTTTTTGTGTACCGTTTTGTTTTAAATGTCTAATTTTATGTTATTTTTGTGGCATATCTAATTACTACGAATATGCTCTTTGTAAATTTTTTCGATTTTTTGGTTTCAGAACATTTTTTCGAAAGCTATCATGCCCACTGTTTAGCTTCTTGATGCGAAGATGGTTGAGAATTCATCCTTTTACCGCTAATGTCTGTGGCTCTGCGAAACTAAAAAAAAAATTTGAGCAATATAAGTGGAAAAATAAATCCTGAAAGTCTCTAAAAGGTCCGTTGTTGCCACGTCTTCAAAATAATCAGACAAAATCACTTTCATTTCAACCCTTTACACCAGATGACCCTCTTAAAATTAGCGAATTTCAAAACTAGGGTATTCAGAATTCAAGAGATTTAAAAAATAAATAAAAATAAAATACTGAAAATTATTCAACTCTGAAGGCTTTCAAATTCAAGTAGTAGAAGTTTAAGCAATTGAACTTGCTTTATTTATAATTTTTCTATCTTAAGTTATTCAATTTTGTCCGTTTTCAATTTAGTTACTGTACTATTAAGGCTTTCAATTTCAATTTTAAACCAAGAGCTTGAAATGTTGATGTTTAAAAGTTGTTTCTTCCACACGCTGCTAGCTGCAAATTTTGAATTCTGCTGTACACCTTTCCGTTTACAATGATTCATGAGATTTAAAAAAAAATGTTTTATCAGTCTTATTTAGTGACTATATAAAATTAAATTTTTTACTAAATTGGATTTTGAGAGGAAAGATAGATGAAAAGAAATGTTGCTTTTAATTTTGCGTTTTTGACTTTGTATACATTTTATATATTCGTTTGGATTGTATATGGAAAGCGAAAGATAAATTTTTTTTATGTTTTTCAAGAAATAATAATTCCATTGCGTAGGAGTTAGTTTCTGCCTCTCATAATCGTGAAAATGTCATAAATCTCAATAAGTTAGAAGGACAAATGAGATAGCTACTATACTTATATAAAGTGGAACGTTTTCAACAATGTTAATAGTTACAATCTTATCGCAATTCTTTAGAAGTAAATTATTTCATTCTAAAAAAATGTGGACGCTAATTGCTATTTTATGTTTCATATTAGCGATTTTCCCCAATCCTATTGGTAAATATAATATCTATCACTTTCAACTGTGGTTTGAGTCGCAATATACTTATTTCTTATTCGAAATGTTTCAAATGACAGAAACTCTTTGTTTTAAATATTAAACTGTACCAACAAAATATTCACCACCATTTTTCGGCCTATAAGAATTTTTTTTCTCCAAAACCTGAATTTTCATAAACAATTTCAAAAACGACTTTGCAAATAGCATTTCTATTTGTTGTATAACTTAAATCTTCTTTGCACAGAATAATATGTTTTATTAATGGAATTTAACGTTTGCAACATTAATTGAAATTCTTGGAAGCATATCATAAAAATTTTATCTCCTGGTAGATAAAACTCTTTTATTAAAAAGACAAATTTCAGACAAAACAGTTTTATTAAAAAAAATACAACATTTTTTCATTCGAAAATTCTTTTTGTTTTCGTTAGAAAAGTATTCTTCCTTGTCGAAAATTAATTACCTAAACTGAAAACCCAACTATACAATTTTACGGTCAAAATTCGTAATTTTAATTGAAAATTAATTCTCATTCTTTAATTAATTCATTCAACGGAAATGTTCATTATGTCAGTTTTGGTTGGAAATTTATCTCTTTTTTTTCTAAAAAATTATTTCTATTCGTCCAAAATTAATCTTTTTCATTATTTATAACATAGATGTCCAAATTCAAATTTTTTTTCTTATACCGGAAAAATACGTCTTGCCTAATTTATCATAAAAAACCACATATATTATGGCTGAGAGATTCTGCAAATTGAAGTGTAGAACCTGTCTGATTTTAAATGGATTCTATCTTATTTGAAATACTTCTTATAATATTCTTCTTTGATAAAAAATTAATTAAAATTCAATTGAAAATTCAATTATTTGTTTGTAAAATTGTCTTTTTTGGTAGAAAATTAATCTTCTTGATTAAAAATACATTTATTTGGTTGATAGTTCAACTATTTGGTATCAAGTTCATCTGTTTTTGTTAAAATCTCAACTATGTAATGTGTCGAAAATTTCATTTTTTCGGTTAAATATTAATTTTTTCAACTAAAAACTGAACCACCCCATTTTGAATTGAAAATTGATATTTTAAATTGAAACTTGATCTTTTTTAGTTAAAAATTCAACTATTTTGTTGAAAATTTCACTGTTTTAGTTGAATATTATTTTTTTCAACTGATAATTGGACTATCCAAATGAAGAATTTTCAACTAAAAAAGATCAATTTTCTACAAAAACTGGATTAGTTAAATTTTAAGATTAAAGGTTTATTTCGAACAGAAAAAAATAATTTTTAACCAAATAGTTAAATTTTCAACGAAATCAAAAAAAATTTGTTAAAAATCAAATTTTTAACAAAGTAATTCAACTTTTAACGAAGTAGATTTAAAAAAATGAAGAATCTTCAACCAAAAAAAAATATCCATTTTTAACAAAGTAGTTAAACATTCAACCAAGTTGTGGAATCTTACCCTTGAAAAAAAAAAGATTTTTTCAACCAAGAATGAAATAGTCAAATTTTTAACAAAAATAATTAATTTTCAACGACAATTGTTATTGTTGGTATTTCTACTGGAAAAAAATGTTAATTTTAAATAAAGAAAGTCGAATTCAATAAAAAAGACCGATTTTCAACGAAATAATTCAATCCTCAATAAAAAAATATTAATTTTCAAGCAAACCGTTGGGTTGTTAACAAAAAGATTAATCTTTGTACCAAAAGAGTTTAATTTTCAACAAAGAAAAAACAAATTTCAATCAAATTGTTGAATTTTCTACAAAACAGTTGATTCTACAAAACATAAATTTTTAAACAATAGTGGAATTTTCAACCCAAAAATGCGAATTTTCAAAAAAAATAGTTGAAGTTTCAACCAAAAGCGATACATTTTCAAACAAGAAACATTTATCGGTCAAGAAAAAAAAAAGATTCAACTAAATTGTTTAATATTTTTAAAAAAAATTTCCTCTTTAGTTTAATATTTAAGTAATTGATTGAAAATTAATATTTTTGATAGAACATCATTCTTATTGGTTGAGAATAAATATTTTAAACATAGATGTCAAAATTAAAATAATTTTTATTCTCATAACGGAAAAATTCTTCTCACCTAATTTACTCTAAAAATAACATAATTCCCTTTACAAGAGATTCCGCGGCTTGAATTGCAGAACCTGTCTGATTTTAAATTAATTCGATCTCGTTCGAAATAATTTTTATAACACTGTTTTTTGGTTGAAAATTAACTTTTTTAGCTACAAGTTTGACTATGCCATTTTTGTTAGAAAATTCATATTTTTGATTGAAACTTAATTTTTTTTAGTTGAAAATTCAACTATTTATTTGAAAATTTATGGATTTTGTTGAAAATTGTTATTTTTGGTAGAAAAAAAATCTTCTTTGTTAAAAATTAATCTTTTTCTTTGAGGATTCAACTACTTTATTGCCAGTTCCTCGTTTTAGTTTTAGTTGAAAATTCAACAATTTGTTTTAAAATTCACTTATTTCGTTGAAAATTCGACGTTTTGATAGGAAATTAATCTTCTTGAATACAAATTCATCTTTTAGGTTGAAATTTCAACTATTTGGTATCAAGTTCATCTATTTTGGTTAAAATTTTAACAACTTTATTTATAAAATTTCATTTTTTTGGGTTGAATATCAATTTTTCTAATGAAAATTGAAATATCCCATTTTTGGTTGAAAATTACTTATATTTAATTGCCACTTGATCTTTTTTAGTTAAAAATTCAACTATTTGTTTGAAAATTTACGTACTTTGTTGAAAATTCGCGTGTTGTATTAGAAAATTAATTTCTGGTTAAGAATTCACCTTTTTTGTTGAGGAATCAGCTATTTTGTTAAAAATTGATATTTTTAATTAAAAATTGATCTTCTTAGGTTGAAAGTTAAATTATTTGTTTGAAAACTCGTCTTTATGGCAGGAAACTAATCTTTTTTCTTGAAAATTTATTTATTTTCTGATTTGGTTAAAAGTTCACCTATTTTTTTGAAAACTCCATTTTCTTATTTGAATATTAATTTTTTAAGCTGAAAACTGAACTATCCCATTATTTGCAGAAAATTAATATTTTCTTATTGAAAATTGATCTAAAATATTACAGCCTTACCTCAAAGGAGTCGGCCTCATTCAAAAAGAGGAAAACAAATTCAGTATGACTTTGCTTGAAATTGATATTGCAGTAAATTACAAATTCGAACCCAATCGAGAAAAATGTATTTTAAAAAAGCCTTATCTCAAGAAAAAAAATTGAAAATACTTACGAATCGAGTCCTCCAATATTATTATAAAATCCGTCGTATATTTTAATTTTCAGCAAAATAATAAAAATTGGAACCATATATTAGAATTTGATACCAAAATAAGAGAATTCTCAACTTTTGTCCAGAAGTTCAATTTTTTTATTAAAAAATTCTATTTTTGTTTAAGATTGATATTTTTTCTCAATTTGTTCTTTTTCCACAAGAAATAACCATATAGTAGAATTTGATGCCAAAATAAAGAATAAAAGAATTTCATCAGAAAATAAAAAAATTCTCGATGAAAAAGCATAAAATTAGACTTTTTAAATAAAAAGAAATAAGATTTAATAAAAACATTTTTTTATGAAAGTCACGGATTAAGTGCACCAATATTTCAACCAAAAAACGGGGAAATTTACCGTAAAACAGTAAAGTGAGTTGAACAATAACAAAAATATACGTCGTAGGAAAACACAGTTTTTCGGCAGTACTTCTTCTTCACTCTCCTTAAACTTGCATAACTTCGTGAGGTGGTGGAAGAAAAGCGCCGACTTGTATTATCGGCTTCGATCTTTGATTCGATTATTATTCCCAACAATGATTAAAAAATACTTGCGCATGCTTGAACTGAACGGCGCTCATTGGCTCTAGTTCGCATACAGGCGCGCACTACAGTCTATCAATTATACTACGAGGGCTGCTTGATAAGTCAATGACTTTTTGAATTTTTTTGCGCAGTAAAGCTGGTTCATTTATTTTGTGTTTGATAGCCATTGAAAGGAGAGAACCTCGTAATTGTTAACGAAAATGGAAAAAAGTGAATTTCGTGGGCTGATTGAGCATTATTTTTCGCGTGAAAAACCATCACTGAAACCAAGGAAAGGCTTTATAAATACTATGGGAACTCTGCACCATCAATTTGAATGGTTAAGAAGTGGTTTACTGAGTTCCGTTGTGGTCGTACC
>JAABKJ010002266.1:0-28440 GCA_011634705.1 Andricus grossulariae
TTGGACGCCATATTGGATCCGCCATTTTGAATTTTCAAAATCTGAGTACAGACTCTTGATCAGCGACCCCAAAAACCCCTGTACACCAATTTTCATAAAAACATGTTTCTCTGAAAAATGTATGCCGCAAAGGGTTAAAATATAAATATTGAAAATTGAAAAATTTGCAATTCTATATTTTCCAAGTTCTAGAATTTTCAATTGTAATTCTTCAAAATAGTAGAACTTTGAACTGCAAATTCTTACAATTGAAAAGCTTTCAATTTTGGTAACTAACAATTAAAAATTATGCTAGTTTTAATTTTTACAATTTAAATTTCTCTAATTTTCATGCTTTACGTGTAAAATTTCTTTCAATTTTGAAGATTTAAAATTCAGAACTTGACTTTAAATTTCCAAAATCGTCAAAATTTAAGAATTTTTATTTAAACATCTTTAAAAATCAAGAGTTTTCAATTGTAGCTTTATTAAAAGCCTTTTTTTCTGGTTGAAAAAACTAGAATTATATATTTTATGTTTAGAATTCATCTGGCTCTATTTTTTATTTAAAAAATTATTTTCTTTTTAATTCATCTACTTTGTTGCTAATTTGACTTTTTTGGTAAAAAATTGATCTTATTGGTTAACAAATCAGCTTTTTGGTTGATTTGACAAACATTTTTTAGTTAAAAATTAATTATTAATCATTCTTAATTAATTACAATTTAACTGTTCCATTTTTGGTTCAGTAATTACTCTTCCTGGTCGAACGTTCATTCTTTTTGATTGAAAACGCAATTAAATTATTGAAAATTATTCTTCTTTTGTTGAGGATTCAACTATTTTGCTGAAAGTTCATCCTTTCTGTTTGAATTCAACAGGTTTTGATTTCAAATAAAAATATTTTTTTGGTTGGAATATTAAGTATGACTTTTTTTTGAGAACTCATGTTTTTTGGTTAAAAAATCTACTACTTGATTTGAAGTTGAACTATTTTGTTGGGAATTAATCTGTTTAATTGAGGATTCAAATATTTTGTTAAAAAACCGCCCGTTATCGTTGGACTCAACTAGTTCATAATTTGTTCCGTTTTTTTTTTGTTTTGTTGAAAAGTAATTTTTTAAACTAAAAATTCAACTATTTCATTTTTGATTGTAAATGTATTCTTTTTAGTTAAAAATTTAATTATGTGGTTGAAAATTCGTCCTTCAAATTCAAAATTCATCCTTTTAGATTCAAAATTCATCTTTTGTGGTAGAAAATTCATATATTTGCTTAAGGATTCAACTATTTTTAAATATTCATCATTCTAGTTGCAAAATAAACTATTCAGTTGTGAATTATTATTATTATTATTTGTAAAGTTCATATTTTCATATATTTTCATATTTTGGGGTTAAGAATAACACTGTTTTGCAAAAAAAACACCTTTTTGTCTTAAAAATTTCACAATTTGGTAGAAAATTAAATTATTTGTATGAAAACTAACTTTCTTGTGAAAAAATCGTATTTTCTGTTGAAACTTCAACTATTTGGTTAAAAGTCAAACTATTCATTTAAAAATTTGAACATTTTTTAGAAATTTAATTCTTTCGTTGAAAAATCATATTTTTGCTAAAAAATTCAACTGTTTTGCAAATCGTTATTTTGTGGTTCTTATATTCAACAGATTTGTTCAAAATTTATCCTTTTGGTAGCACATTAATCTTCTTGGTGAAAAATTGTTCTTTTCAGCAGAAAATGTAACTTGTTATTTAAAAAGCATATTTTTTTTGGTTAAAAATAAACTATTTGACTTAAAGTGGATTTTTCTCAATGCTCACTTATTTGATTGAAACTATTCTGTTGAACATTCTTTTTTTTCGTTTGAAAATTATTATTTTTATCTGATAATTTGACCATTCTATTTTTGGTTAAAAATGTATTCTTTATAAGTTCGAAATTTAAATATTTGGTAAAAAATTAATGTATTTTGTTGAAAATTCTTCTTTTTGCGTATAAAATCAAGTTTAAAATGTAACTATTTAATTAAAGATTCATCTTGCATGCTCGAAAATAAACTTTTTTGTTAAAATGAAATACTTTTTGGTTTAAAATTGAACTGTTTTCTAAATTCTTTGACTTTTTAGCTTGAAATCTGAACTTTTTTGTTTAAAATTCTTCTTTTTGGGTAAAAAATTACACTCTTTTGTTGAAATTTTTTTTCCTAATAAGTATTTTTTCAACTGAAAATTTAACTATTTCATTTATGGTTAAAGACTTAAATTTTTTAATTGATATTACAACTATTCGATTAAAAATTCGTTTTTTGGCAGAAAATTGTTTGTTTTTTTTGTGGTAGAATAGTCTTCTTTCTTGTTTGAAAAAAATTTTTTGTTGAAAATTCAACTGTCTTCTGAAAAATTCGTCTTTTTGGTTTGAAAATTCAACTATTTGGTAGAAAATGGAGCTACTATGTTTTCTTTTGTCGATAATATTGGTATTTATTGTATCAACAAGGATTTGCATTTTATTATTTGATCGGAGAAATATCACGTGTTACAAAAGCTTTGCGACCCCCTCCTATGTGACACTTTATGACACGACGTTAGGGCAGACTCCCCCTCATATTTATAGAGTCACGTAATATGTGGACTCCCTATTGTAAGTTATGGGATTTTCAGATTGGTATTAACGAATTTTCATGGGGATATGATATCGATAACTGATTCAATTAATTTAACATCCATCTGTGTTTTTTTACCAATTACATTGGTAAATATTACGAAATAACTGATTCATCAGTCGAAATTCAATTAACGGATTCAGTTAATAAAAATTCCACTAATTCAAGGTAAGAGAGTATTTTTTAACAAATTGATTCTAAATCCCGACCCACATTCAAGCCGTTCTCTAAAAAAAACACCTAACTTGACTTGGGTTTTGGCTCAAAATTGCCAAAGAATCTTTTCAAAGTGCCTTTTTACAAACCAAATGAGACATCTTGCGGGGTTTAAAATATTTGCACAATATAAAATATGTATTTTTAGATTGTACAAACACATTTGAAAAACTTTCTTTCGCAATTTCGTACCGAAAGCTAAGTCAACTTTGGTTGTGGCTTAAAATTTCTGAAGAAACTTTTAAAAATCTCTGTTTACAAACCAAAAGGGACATATTATGAAATTTAAAATATTTGCAAAATCTGAAATATGTGTTTTTAGCATGTAAAAACATATTTTAAAAACTTTCTTTTGCAGTAACGTGCCAAACCCCAAGTCAACTTGGGTGGCTTTTCTAGAGAACGAATCATTTGGTTCCTTGCACAATTTACTGCAAAAATTTATTTATAGGTATTATAAATTTGTATTTCACATGAAATGTTGAACTTTGATGGGAAATGATCAAGCAGAATTTCCCCTCGGATAGAAGTACGTATATTGCGCACAACCCCTAATTGTAAATGAGTATCTGCTCCACGTATGATTATAGTGTTCATCTTCACCTAACTCTAGTGGTCCAGTGATTCTGAATTGTCGGTTATATTTGTGGTAATAGAGAAACCATAGAAGCAACCACGCATGCAGCAATTATTATTATCATTATGATTATTATACCATAAAGTCAAATCGCTTTCGGGGTAAGGAATTACCTAATTTCCTCGAAAATTACCACTCCTAATTACCAGCTCACTATCTACTGGTATATTCTTTAAATACCTAGTTTCGATCTGTTAATATAGTTGTTTGACTCTGTGGTTACTTTTTGCTTCCACTTCCGTTTTTGCTGTGGCTACACGACGAGAAAATATCGATCCGAACGAAACAGCCCTCTTGGGAAACACGGACGAGTAGACACATTATTTCACGTAGAAAGATGCTGGAACGTGTCATGTCGACTTTGTTAATAGCAGTTTGTCAGCATTATCAGCTATATTTTTGTTCCGTTTGATGGTCAGAATTCAGAATGAAGTGACTAAAAAATATTTGCCTTTTCAGGTCAAGAGGTGTACTTCAATTATCGGCGACTTTTAGAGGTCGACTTTATTTTACATCGTTGGTTGTATGATCTTTGAGAAATTTGTAATTTGAATATGTGTACAATCACTCAGAGAAAAAGTTGTCTTAAAAAAAAGCATCGTCTTCTTGTCTGTTTTTTTCAACCACATGAATATCTTTCTTATAAAAACAGAATTATGTGGCTGGAAGATTATAGGGATCGTTCACATATTACGTAACACGTTTTTCCTTTTGACACAAGAGAACATTTGTATCTGAGTGATGACCTGAACATTTTTATATACTAAAAAAGAAACACGCACTATGCTCGATTATTTTTTCTTTTGTCATACGCAATTGATATTAATACAAAATTTTTGTGTTTTATCATATCTTTTATCTGAGATAACAGTAAAGCAAGGACAATATTTTTGATGATTGATTCTTCAGAACTTCTTCTGAATTAATATATGGGTATTTCTCCGTATAAAGGTCACTTTTGCTAAGTTTGAGAAGGATTTTAGAAACCGAGGTTAACAGAATAAAAATTCTTACTGTTGCTTTGTAAAAGTGTCTTTTAAAGTCGTTTCATTGCATACGTCAAGTGCAAATATATAAAAGTGAATCAATTTCACTGTTAATTCTTCAAAATTAATCTATCCCGAAAAGCGTTTGGAATTGCATCATTTTCTATTATACGCATAAATTATTATTGAAGAAACTTCAATTGGATATATTGAAAATTGAAGAATTTTCAATTGTAAGTCTTGGACATTGAACTATGACGAAAATAACTTTCACAAAAATGAATGTGAGAGTTTTCAAGACCACTTTTTTCAGATAGGATATTTTAGTTTATGGAAAAAGAGAATGGTACTATTGAAATATAAAGGAATACTTCTAGAAATTGTTAATTTTATTTGAACAAGCTGAAGTTATAGAAATTTATTTAGGTATTTACAGAGAGCCAATACATTTTTTTCGAAGTTGGATGCTTGTAAAGTCCGTTTCCAATCGGCAAGAATCCATTTGGGAAAAGAGGATAGAAAGTTTTTCTCCATGATGGTCTGGATCTGTATTCCTTTTTTTTTTACTTCAAGTCTCTTTTTTTCATCAAGGTTCTATTACCAAAGAATAGACATGAAACTTCTACCTTCGTTATTCTGCTTTCTTCAATATATATATATATATATATATATGTGCTAAAAAGCTCAAATTCGTGGTGAATTTATATGCAATTATAGTTCCATTTACTTAGTATTTGTAAAAAGACTTTATTAAGAGGATATACTTTTATACAAATTATACTTGTAAAATCTATGAAAATCTCTCAAAATTGTTTTTCAGAATATTATTCACAACTTTCTACCTCGAGCGACTTTACAAAGGATATACGAGTAAAATTATCACTACAATTGGAACGAGGAAAATATCCTTTCGAGAAATTGGCTTTCAGGTTGAAGAATCGTAGTATATTTTCCCTCTATTCCTTTTATAAAATTGCTTGTTACAATTGAAGTACATAAATTATTTTTATAATTTATAGAAAAGAAACGTCGTTTCTATTTGTATTACATTATCTAAATGGATGTTTTTTGAGCTGATGCTAAAATGCCTCAATTTTTATAATATGTATTGACACCAAATTCTTCCCCATATTACAAAAAAAATAAAATAAAATAAAATTTGTATTACATTTTGCGTCTAATAAGCCCAAGTTGAAAGCAAGATGTCGATTTTATAAGGAGGTATTGTAACAAATCCTAAAATTTCGATGTTTTTGAAAAATTGAAATGATTCTGAAAATAATTTTAAAAATTAAATTAAAATATATAAAAACAATTATGCGTCTGATAAGTCCAACTTGAAGGAAAAAATCCCACTTTAGTAACAGATATTCTGATGCTCTGGAAATAATTAACATAATAATTCAGATTGGCTCATTTATTCAAAAGATCCACAGTATTTTTCTAAACTATTAGGACATTTTTAGAATTTTTTTCCCAGATCCTGCTCTAGAGTCAAACTTGCTGCAAAAAAGTGACAAAATTTAAAAAATATGTAAATACTTACAGACATTTTCTAAAAATTATTATTCATTATATTGAAATGAATTGCAGAAATATTTATAAAACTATAATTGCCTAATTTTTTTTTAATCAAACCAAGTTTGACCCTATGTTAGCATCTGTGGAAAAATTCTGAAAATATTTTAATAATTCAGGAAATTATTTCCAGAGTACTTTTGTAATTCCAAAATAAAATAAATATCATCCAAAAACTTACGTTTTATGAGGAAGTTAACAAAATTTAAACTTCAACAATAAGTTCCCTTTTCAATTGATTGAATGTTTGACTCTACTGCATTGTCCTAAGTTCAAAAAATTACATTTTTGATTTTTTAAATATATCATAAGTGTCTCAGCGTTTTTCTGAAAATCAAAAATGCAAGTTTTTAACAAATTTGCCATAGCAGAACCTTAAAGAGCACATTTTTATCCATTTTTTCTGAGTATTATTTTGTTACCAAGATACAAAAAAAAGAAAGACATATTCAAAAATAGAAAAAATTCTATTCTATTCATAAACTTGATAAATTTAGAAAGCCTTCGGTAGAGTATTCTAAAATAAATTTAAAAAATGCTATTATTTTTGGAACACGTTTCATCCAGTAGAGATCAAGAAGTGATTGAGTTGCTAGATATTTTCAAAAAACTCAAAATACGTTTAATATTTGACTCTATAATTAATTAGAAATTTTTAATATGCACATGAGGGTTGTCCAAAAAATTGACTTCCGATTAGAGGTCATGCCACCCACCCATTATGTGAGATTTCTTGAAGAAAATCCCTTCAAGTTTGAGACAAATCGGTTAATATTGAGACAATTTTTTTGGGCACCAATCCGGGAAATCCCATAACATTAATAACAAATTTTTGTTTTCGGAAAAATTAGATTCACGTTTTTGGATTCATACTTGGCTTGCGGGAGATTATTTGAATTGTTGGGAAGTCTCCAAAGAATAATTGCCGGTAATTTACTTCAAATTGTCGCCCCCCCCCACCTTCTCCTTATCAAGCCCCAAAAATGCCCCGAAAACTGAAATTCATAATTTTGCACAAAATTCACACATCTGAGATTTGTTTTATGTCTTTTTTGCCATTCATCATGTGTATTCGATAAGTTAAATTTTTTCTTAGCATTGTTTGACTAACTTTTAATTATTCCAAAAAATTTTCATTTGTTTAATTGATTTTATTTTCCATAATAACTCATTGAAAGTAACTATTTTTACTTTTAATCCGACAACTAGTTATTTATATGGAAACCGATCTTTGTTTCAAGAATGGACCATTTGTTAAGACAATGAATTATTATTTACTTGTAACTTCTTCCTCAAAACAACTAGAAAAATCTAGTTCTTTTTTTTTTAGTTAACTTCGTCGCTTATCATTAAATATATTTGTCAGTCATATATGACTACCGCATTTTGTAATAAATTCGATTGAAAAAAATTTTGTATTTATTTAAACAAATTTTTGCCTGAAATAATAGTTTGAAATTGATCTTTTTTGTAATTAATGTAGTAATTTGTTATTGTTGAAAACAACTTCTTTTGTTGGAACGATTGTCGCTTTATTTAAACAACTTAGTAAAGATTGATTGTACAAATGTACATTTTTATGGAAATGAGATGAAAAAATCGGTTTTATTTTTGGTTTAAAAATTAATTTTTTAACTGACAATTTAACTATTCTATTTTTGCTTGAAAATTTATATTTTTCTGTTTGAAATTCACCTATTTGGTTTTTGATTTAAAATTAGAATTTTTTCGTTGAAATATAAGCTATTACATGTTTTTTTGTGAATACATTTTTTCTATTAAATCAACTGCTTGGTTAAAACCTGAACTAATTTGTAAAAAATTCATCTTTTTTTCTTTGTTGTAAATTAAATATTCATGTTGAAAATTGAACTATTTGCTCGTAAGTTAACTTCTTTATTGAAAATTAGTCTTTTGGCTTGAAAATTCAACAATTTGGTAGAAAATTAAACTATTTGGTTGAAAATTACTCTTGTTTGTTGAAAATTCATAATTTTGGTTGAAGATTTAACTATTTTGTGATAAATTCATCTATTGGGTTGAAAATTCATCCTTTACTGGTAGAAACGAATCTTTCTTAGTTAAAAATTTATCTCTCTTAGCTGAAAATGAACATGATTCTCGAAAATTCAACTTTTCGGATTGAACATTCAACTGTCTTCGAAAAATTCGTATTCTTTTATTAATATTTTTAATATTTTTGATTGGAAATTCAATCAATTTGATACAAAATTTAACTATGTGATTATAGATCACCTTCTTTTTTTGGAAAATTTAACTTATTTGTTGAAAATTAATTTTTTTAGTAAAAATTTTTTTTTCTGAAATTGCAGCTATTCTAGTTTTGATTGGAAATTGTTTTTTCGTGAGTTAAAAATTGAACTATTTGTTAAAAAATGCATGTAATTTTTTTCCTCGAAAATTCAATTCCTTGGTCGAAAGTTCCTCTACTTTGTTGAAAATTCATTTTTTTAAGATTCACCTCTTTTGTTGAAAATTTAACTATTTTATGGAAAATTTGTTTTATTTATTGGTTTAAAATTAATTTTTGTGACTGATAATTCACATATACTATTTTAGATTGAAAATTCATCTTTTTTAGTTGAAAATTTAACTATTTGGTTGAAAACTTAACTCTTTCGGTAAGAATTCATCTTTTTTGTAGAACTTTTGTAACTATTTCATTTTTTGCTAAAAATTGATCTATTCTGGTAAAAATTTTTTGTAATTTACTGGAAATTTGTGTTTTTCGATACAAAATTAATCTTATTAGTTAAAATTCATCCCTTTTAGTTAAAAATGCAAATTCTTGTTTGAGAATTAATCTTGTTAAAAATTGTCCTTGTTTTGTCGAATTCAACAGTTTTTAATTTAAAATTAAAATAACTTTTTGTTAAAATATGAACTATTACGTGTTTCCTGGCAAATCTATTTGTTTGGTGTTTGGTTTTAAAATCAACTACTTGGCTTAAAGTTGAACTACTTTGTGTAAAAAATTAATTTTTTTTGGTTGAAGATTCAATTATTTCGCCGTAAAATAACTTTGTTGTTGAAAATTCATATTTTCGAGTTAAAAATTCAACTGTTACGTAGAAAATTCATATCTTTCTCTTAAAAATTTAACAATTTGGTAGATAATTCATCTTTGTATGTTAAAAATTCAGCTATTTGGTAAATAGTTTATAAATTTTGTTGACAGTTTAATTATTTTGCTGAAAATTCAACTATTTTAATAAATTCATCTTTTTTGGTCGAAAATTTAACTATTTTCTTGAAAATTCTTTATTTTTAAGTTGAAAATTCAACTATTTTGGTAGCAATTTCATTTATTTTTTTGGTTTAAAGTACAACTTGTATGGCTAAAATTTAATCTTTTTCAGTTAACTTTGCGAAAAATCCTTTTTTTTATTGTTCATCATTTTAGTTGAAGATCCAAATATTCTGTTAAAAATGACCGTCTTCTTTTCTGAAAATATAACAATTTGGTCGAAAATTAAACTATTTCGTTGAAAATTCAACTACATTCACAGGTGAAAAAGTTATATATAGTTTATATATAATCGACAAATTACTGATATTTTTCATTTGTTTTATACAGAAAAATTTATAAAACAAATGAAAAATATCATTCTCTTATCCACTATATTTAAACTATATATAACTTTTTCACCTCGTTTGGTAGAAAATTAAACTATTTATTCGAAAATCTATCTTTTTTGTCGAAATTTTTTTTTGTCAATTTTTTTTGGTAAAATGTAGCTATTCCAATTTTACTTGAACATTTTTTCTTTATAAATGAAAAATTCGACTATTTTGTAGAAGATGCATATATTTTGTTGAAAATTCATCTCCTTGGCTAGAATATTTATTTTTTTGTTGTTGAAATTCATCACTAACGATTCTATTCTTTATTCTAAAGTTATCCTTTTCAGTTGTAAATTCAACTATTTGGTTGAAAATTCATATATTTAATCGAAAATCAATCTTCTTGATTGAAAATTCACCTTAGTATGTTGAAATTTAAGCTATTTGTTAAAAACTTGAACTATTTTGTTGAAATTTTAATAATCTTGCCGAAAATTTAACTCTTTTGGTAAAAATGCATCCATTTGAATAGAAAATTCATCTTATATGGTAGAAACAAATTTCAGCAGATATGATTTTAGACCACCATAATGAAGCCTGTCTTTCAATTAATTGGATTTTCAGTATTGAAATTTGGCTTCAATCAAATGTCTTACTGAACTGTCTGGATAATTATACTATTTGTTCATGCATTATTTACATAAATATTGAATATGTTTCTATTTATACGGAAGAGTCGGCGGAGATAACTGTAATGATATATATATATATATATACTTTTGAAACACATCTATTTCGGATGTTATACATTTTGCATATAACTACAGTACATTGGGTGTGTAATTATATGCAGAATGTATAACATCCGAAATAGCTGTGTTTCAAAAGTTATGAGCATGTTCTGCAAACATCTACTATATATTTCCAAGCCCCATGCAAGTATCACTATATATGTCTGTTTAACATGTGAGAATTGTCAGAAATAGCAGGATGCTGTCAGAATCTTGTTTCTACTAACTATATATATTGAACTGTCGGATTCTTAACACTCATTCAATATCGGATGAAGTTTTTCCCTTGTGGAATTCCGTCTTCTTTCACCGAGAAAGATAAGTTGGGATTTATATAGAGTAGATACTCCATCTTTTCTACTTTTCAAGCCAACAGTTTTTACTTTTCATTTATTTACTACAAGCATTATTAAACGCGCGCCGAATCGCGCAGGAAACATTTACTTTTCAGCCGAAAAGATAAATTTTTAAACAAGATGATTAATTTTCTACAAAAAAAAAAAATGTTTTCAAAATATACATGAATTCTCAACGAAATAGTTAAATCTTCAACTCGAAAAGACAAATTGTGAAACGAATAGTTGAATTTCAAACTAAAAAAAAACAGTTTTCAACTCAAAAATGGAATAATTAAATTTTCACTTCAAAAAATTAATTTTCCACTAAAAAAAGAAACGAATTTTCAACCAAAGTGATGAATTTTCAAGTAAAATAATGAATCTTCAACTGGAACAGATAAATTTTAAACCAAAAGATGAATTTTTAACGAAAGGGTTTAACTTTTAACCAAGTAGTTTTATTTTCAAGCAAAACATTAATTTTTGAACGACAGGATTGATTTTCTAAGAATTAGATTAATTTTCTACCAAAAAGACCATTTTTTGAAAAGAAATATACGAATTTTTCATGAAATAGTTGAATTTTAAACTAAGAAAGACAATTTTTCAACCAAAAATGTAATAATTAAATTTTGATTAAAAATTTAAATTTGAACGAAATTGATAAATTTTTGAAAAATGATGAAAATTTAACTGAAATATTGAAATAGAAAAAATATATTTTTGAACTGAAATGATAAATCTTTGACTGGAATAGTTGAAATTTCAAACCAAAAGATGAGTTTTTAACCAAGAAGATTAATTTCTACCAACAAAGGCGAAATTTCAACAAAATAATTGATTTTTAACTAAGGACGATAAATTGTTCATTAAAAATTAAATAGGTAAATTTTCATTTGAAAAAAGTAATGTGAAACCAAAGAGATGAATTTTCAACTAAAATGATAGACTATTTAATGGCAATAGTCATATTTTCAGTTCAAAAATTTATAATTTTCAACAACAAAAAAAACTGATTTCCAATTAAAGTGATGAATGTTCAACTAAAATGATGAATCTTTAACTGAGATAGTTGACTTTTATACCAAAAGATTAATTTTCTACTGAAATGATGAATTTTTCACTGGAATGGTTGAATTTTGAAACTAAAAGATAAATTTTCAACCAAGAAGATTAATTTCTAACAAAGAAGACAAACTTTCAATTAAGAAAGATAATTTTTTAACCAAAAATTGAATAGATCAATTTTTAGTTAATGGAATTAATGTTTAACCGAGAAGATGGCATGGTAACATTTTTAGTTCAAAAAATTAATTGCACACACAAAAAACGAATTTTCAACAAAATAGGTGAATACAGTAATGAAAAGCTTCTTTTACGAATGAATAATCATTCTTATTTAATTCTATATTGCAATTTAAAAAAAAAACGAAGCACTCTCTCGAAAAAATTCCCTCACTTTAAAAAAAAAATTTCCTGACACTTCCAGGTTTTTCCAGGTTTATAAAAATTCCCTGACTAAACATTTGAGGGTATTTTAGAAAATTCGAAGGAATTTTTAAGAGATTACTAAAACTCAAGGAATTTTCTAAAATTTTCAAGGTTTGAATGGATTGAAAAAATTGTAGGTGGTTTTAAATAGTTATTCAAAATTTCGGAAGACTTGGAAGTCTTATAGGATCTATAAGATTTTATGATATTTTCAAAGATTCTAATGGATTTTCAACGGATTGCACTGGATTTTATAAGATTTCCGAAGATTTCAGTACTTTCAAGGGATTTTGAAGGCTCTCAATAAGGTATTTTAATGAATTTTTCGGGATCTCAAGGTTTTTATAGGACTTTAAATATTTATGGGGATTTCAACGAATTTCAAGGAATATCATCAGATTTAATTTAACTTCATGGGATCTCACGGAATTTTATAATATTCTAATGAAATTGCAAGAAAATGATTGACATGAATTGAGGCATTTCAAAAGATTTTAAAGGATTGGAAATATTTTAGGGTATTCTAACGGATTTCAAGGAATTCTCAAGAGCTTTAAGCTTATCAGTGTAATCAAGATTTCAACATAGTTTGTGAACTCAAATTTTTTCAATTAATTCTATCGGATATATAAATTTTGTTATTTTTTGAATTGATAAAATCACAGAAATTTTGAAAACGTATTTAGGGGGCAAAAATAAAATTTTAGCAAGATTCTCTCTTGTTTTTAATAATAATAATAGTAATCTTGCTAAGTTTTCATTTCATTTTTCATTTTTTTTTCACTTGAATGTATTGAAAAGGGAAAAATTAAATCTTGGCAAGATTTTATCTTAGTTGATAACAACAATCTCACCAAGTTTTCATTTTTCCCCTGTCAATACATTCTCAAAATTTCTGTAATTTTATCAATTTAGGACAATTTAAAAATTTATATATCTTTTAGAATTACTTGCATTACTTAGATTGTTAATTTTTATATTTTTTTGCAAATTTAAAACGTTATTTCAATTTTTAGATTTGTAACTGAAATTTTTAATTTGGACGATATCTAATTAAAGAATATTTACCCTTAAACGTTCCCATTATGTGTGTACAATTTTTAAGATTTTATTTTGAAGCTGCCAAATTTTCATTTCTCTACATATCAAATTCTTAAGTGTGAAAAAATGAATAGATATTTTTATTTTACGTCCTTAGAACTGTGGTTTATTGAATTGTGGAGGCTAAGACATCAATATTGTACAATTTTTAGCACATTAAATAAAAAAATTTAATTTTGAATACCCTCAATTTGAAAAAAGTCAAGTTTTAAATAGTAATATTTATTAATTTTCAGTTTGAAATGCTTAGTATTGACATTATTTCAATTGGTAAGCCTAAGAATACAAATTCCTTCATTTATTTTGATTGAGTTTCAAAATAATTTTGTAATTCCCTTATAAAAAAATATTAGAGGTAATTCAGTAGAGGCCTATAATCATTTTCCTATAATGTATTTCCTATAATTTTTGCGCGATTATAGGAAAATATGATCGGACTTATTATAGAATATAGAAAAATCAATATAGAAATAAATAATATTGAAATACTGAAAGAATTATTGCAGGAAGTAGAAGAATTGTGAATAAATCATTCATTTTAGACCACTTATATAAAAGTATTTAAAAATTGTGATGTTTATGAAAATTAAACACAGTTTGAAGAGCTCTCTTCATCAAAGCTATAATAAAACTTAACTACTATCAGAATATTTATTAGTTATTATTGTTTACCCATTTAAACGCATAAATGGGGCATTTTTTAGTATTTGTGTATTCATTTACAAAAAAGTTTTAAAATTTCAAAGCTTTCAGGCACAAGAGCTTCAAATCGTAAAACTAATGGAGAATAGCAGTTATTGACTCAAAAACCTATATCAGTATTGAAAGTCCACTTTATTCAAAAATGTTCTACGTCACTTCTAATAAAAAATGTTGCAAAATTCCTCGTTAAAGTTAAATGGCCATCTATAAATTACGTAACAACTTTGGGATGGGGCAGGGGGTAAATCGATACTGTTACGCAATATTTGAAAAAATCAACCTTATATAACTCATGTATTTAAAATTAAATTTGTATTTTTTTATCATTCTGTGAAAAAATAATATACATACAAACAACGTTTTTTCACAAATGTTAAAATTACTACTAGCCGCAAAATCGTTCAACATTTTTTAAGTTTATCGGGTTAAGATAAGATATTTAAAAACATTCCAAGGAATTTCAGAGGATTTTCCAGACTTCCAAATAATTCAAAGGTTTTTATCGAATTTCATGTAATTTCACCGGATAACAAATGGCCCCTAATTATCATCTCAAAAATTATTGATTTATAAAAATTGGGTAAAACTAGTTTTCCAAAAAGGGGCCAATTTTGGGCTCCTTTATATCCCCAGTACCCCTCGTTGACGAAATATAGTGTTTTTTCACGAAAATAGGAAGGAAAAGATGTTCAACAAAGCAGTAACACTTTTAACCAAATAGTTTAATTTTTAAGCCAAGAAATATAAATGCATAACCAAGAATAATGTCTTTTTACTCTAAAAAATTAATTTTCAATCCAAAATTACAAATTTCAACAAAACAGTTTAATTTTCGAAATAAAGAGTTGATTTTTCAACAAAATAGTAACATTTTTAACAATATAATTGAATTTTTGACTAAAAAAGATGACTTTACCAAAACAGTTGAATTTTCAACATACTAAAGAAATTTTCAACGAAATGGTTTTTCGAATTCGAATTTTCAATTAAAAGACATCAGTTTTCAACCTAAAATTAAATAGCTGAATTTTCAGTTTGAAAAATTACTTTTTAACAAACAAGAACAAAATAATTTTCAACTAGAAAATATTAATTTTCAGTTACAAATATAAATTTCTAACAAAAATGGAGTAGAAACATTTTCAGTTAAAAAGTTAATCCTGATGAGAAAAAAATTAATTTTCAACAGAATAGTTGAATTTTCAACCAAAGAGATGAATTTTCAAATATAACGATGAATCTTAGGAAAAATGAATTTTCAACAAAACAGTTCTACACTCAAACAAATAGTTGAATTTTCAACTGAAAATGATAATTTTTCAACTAAGAAAAATAATTTTCTTACAAAAAGGACGAATTTTTAACCAAATAGATGAATTTTCAACTAAAAAGATAAATTTTCAACCAAATAGTGACCAATTTCATTTCATATCAGGCGAAGTGGTCCAGCTTAGGATGTCAAACTTTTCTTGTTTTTTCAACGTGGGAATTTTTTCTCTTCTCATTGATTCCAAAAAAATTAAAATATTTTGAAAATATGACAAACTAACGGATGTTTTTTTTATTCTTAAAAGTGAAATTTCTCAAATGCACCACATTAAAATTGTTCATTTTTTTAGACCTTATTATATTATTTAATACTATATTTTAAAAAATTCTCGTTCTCGAAAATCGTTGATCCCCCATAAGACTGTTAGGATACCTTCCTGGTATATAAACTGTAAAAAATGTGGAAAAATTTCTTTAAAATACTTGGGTTGTTCAGGAACAACCCACTTTTTTTATATTTTCAAATACCTTTTTGAAAGTTTCTCGTAATACAAAATAGCATCTTTCAGTTGATGAGAAGTTAGATTAGAAAATACTGCATTTTGAAAGAAATGAGTGCCATTTTTTGAAACTTTGCAGTTAATAATCAAATGATTGTAAAAAGTCAAGAACAAATTTGCTGGCCAAACTTTGAAATACATGGCTCGTTATTTTCATTCTAGAATAATAGATCCAAATAAAAAATCATTCTTACACCATGACCTGAAATGCATTTTCAAACAAAATAGTTGAATTTTCAACCAGAGTTGGCTTTTTTACCAAAAATGTGTTGAAAGTGGAATTTTTTACCAAAAACGATAATTGAAACAAAAATAGTTTCATCATCAACAAAATAATGAAGTTTTTATTCAAATGGTAGAATTTCGAACCAACCGAGATGTATTTTGAACCGAAAAAATATATATATATATATAGAGTTAGTATTAAGGAAAAAAACGAGAAAAAGAGGAGTTTTTTCGAATAAAGGGGAAACAAGAAAAATTTGATAAAATAGGGGGGACGAGAAGAACAGGGGAAAACTGTAAAGTAAGCAAGTGATTTTCAAACTTATGACGTTATTATTGAACATTATTTGCCCGAACCAATTTGTCCGAGTTTTAAAGTTTAAAACGTGTCCTAGCAGTGGAAGTTATACAGGGCCCTCGAATTTTATTTCAAACACCTGGTGCGACACTCGATAAACGGGAACCATGTAAAATGAATTTAAAGTCAGACTTGTGGATCCTGGACATCAGTTCCTAGAAGAATTCGCATAGAATTTTATTTTA
Source organism: Andricus grossulariae (assembly GCA_011634705.1). Classification (NCBI taxonomy): domain Eukaryota; kingdom Metazoa; phylum Arthropoda; class Insecta; order Hymenoptera; family Cynipidae; genus Andricus; species Andricus grossulariae. The sequence continues at coordinate 16,667 of JAABKJ010002266.1, forward strand.
AGCACCTGATGCCGCAACTGATGCATGGAAACCATCTAAACTCAATTTGGATTCAATTTTGGTGATCCTGAACATCAATTCCAAGAAGAGTTCCCGTAGAATTTTATTTTAGACACCTGGTGTGAAATTTGATGCAAGGGAACCATCTAGACTGAATTTGGAGTCAACTTTGGTACTCCTGGAGATCAATTCCTAGAAAACATTGCGTAGAATTTTATTTTAAACACTTGGTACGATATTCGATACACCAGAACCATCTAGACTGAATTTAAAGTCAATGTTGATGATCCTGGTTTTCAATTCCTAGCAGACTTCCTGTAGAATATTATTCTAAGCACTTGGTGTGACACCTGATGCACTGACACCATCTAGACTGAATCTAGAGTCAATTTTTCTGATCATGGTTATCAATTCCTAGGAGACATCCTGTAGAATCTTATTTTAAACACTTGATGCGATACGTGATGCACGGGAACCATCTAGACTGAATTTGGAGTCAATTTTTGTGACCCTGGTAAACAATTTCTAGGAAAGTTCCCATAGAAATTTATTTCAGACACCTGGTGTGACACATGATGAAGGGGCACCATCCAGACTGAATCTAGAGTCAATTTTTGTGATCTTTGTCATCAATTCCTAGAAGACATCTTGTGGACTTTTATTTTAAGCACCTGGTGCGATACTTGATGCACGGGTACCATCTAAAATGAATTTAAAGTCAGTGTTGTCAATCCTGGACATCAGTTGCTAGAAGAATTCGTATAGAATTTTATTTTAAGCACCTGATGCCGCAAATGATGCGCGGGAACCATCTAAACTAAATTTGGAGTTAATTTTGGTGATCCTGAACATCAATTCCAAGGAGATTTCCTGTAGAATTTTATTTTGAATACTTGGTGTGAAGCTTGATGCACGGGAACCATCTAGACTGAATTTGTAGTCAATTTTGGTGATTCTAGATATCAACTCCTAGGAGACTTCCTGTAGAATTTCATTTTAACCACCTGGTATGTAACCTGATGCACGGGAACCATCTAGACTGAATTTGGATTCATCCTGGTTATCAATTACCAGGAGACTTCCTGCGGAATTTTATTTTAAACTCTTGATGCGACACCTGATGCACGGGAAACATCTGGACTAAATTTAGGGTCAATCTTAGTGATTTTGGTCATCAATTGTTTGGAGACTTTCTGTAGAATTTTATTTTAAGCACCCGGTGTGTAACTTGATGCACAGGAACCATCTAGACTGAATTTCAAGTCAATTTTGGAGATACTGGACACCAATTCCTGAGAGAGTTCTTGTAGAATTTTATTTTAAAGACCTGGTATGACACCTGATGCATGAAAACCATCTAGACTGAATTTAGAATCAATTTTTGTGATCCTGGTTATCAAATCCGAGGAGGCTTCCTGCAGAATTTTATTTCAAACACTTGATGCGACAACCGGATGCACGGGAACCATCTAGAGGAAATTTAGGGTCAATTATTGTGATTCTGGTCATCAATTGCTAGGAAACTTCCTGTAGAATTTTATTCAAAGCACCTAGTGTGTAACTTGATGCACGGGAACCGTCTAGACTGAATTTGGAGACAATTTTGTTGATCCTGGAGACCAATTCCTAAGAGAGTTCTTGTAAAATTTTATTTCAGACACCTGGTGTGACACCTGATGAAGGGGAAACATCTAGACTGAATCTAGAGTCAATTTTTGTTATCCTAGTCATCAATTAACTAAAAAATAAACTAACGTCGTCATGTCGTGAATACAGTAGTCAGTGGTCACATATTACCTTAAGCGTGAAAATTATCCACAATTCTTCGCAGGTGATGTCATTTTTAATCTGGTGCAACTTGCGGAAGTTACCAGGTGCGACTTTTGTGATCAGCTTTCTATTTCTGAATACAGGAAATTCTTGATTCTATCCTTAACTACGCAGTTCCTCGATAAAGTTTGCTAAGCGTGATAATTAAACTTTCCTATATATTTTGCCCTGGGTTACGTGTTTTTCTGGTTTCAATACCAGCGAGGGCCATATATGTCTTCCATTACAGGGCCACTTTTTCAAACTCGAACAATGTGGGGAAATTTCTACTCAGGTTGCCTCGAAATCTCTTGTCCTTCTAGATCAAACTTCCAATAGAATTCGCTGAGAAGTCACCTGGATATTTGATTTATTTCGCCGTAAATCGGTATTGAGATTGGTATTTTGAAAATGTACCAATAATAATTCATGCAATAAATAAACGATCAAGATAAGAAGTGACAATTATAAGTTTTTCAAAATTTTAATTACGTTATTATACAAATGGTGAATGAATAGGTTGTCACCCGACGGATGATTCTAAATTCCCAATCATTTCCCGGTTTCCTTTCAGTCAATTCAAAAGAATTCAAAAGAATTGAATGATTTCAAACGATTTTGAAAGAGTTCATGAAATTGCGCAATCTTTAGAAGATTTCTATTTTTAACAGGGAATTTGGGAGAAAAATGATATTTTTCAATTTTAGCAGGGATTTTTTGTAATTCCCTTTTTCTAAATCAGAAATAAAATTGTTTTCCAATTTGAAACTTATAATTCTTCACGGCAATTTCCTATCCGAAAGTCTAAATTATAATTCTTTACGGAAACTTCCTATCCCAAAATTTAAACTCTAATTCATTATGGAAATTCGTTGTTTGAAATCAGAATTATATTTATTTGCAATATATTCTAATAAAATTCAGAAATATACATAAAAACTCACATTTTCCAAGATTTAGCAGAGGAAAGTTTCAAATTTGTGAAAATTAGTATTGCCAAAGAAAATCATTTATAATTCAAACAAATTCTCATTTGGAACAGGTTAGTTTTAAAATCTGATAATTTCTGATTTGGAACCAGGACTTTTTTTCAAATTTCCTGATTCACAATTGCCAAAATTATATTTCTTCACTTGTAATTCTTGAATAAAATTCCTTGTCCTAAAGTAAAAATTATAATTCTTCACTCCTGGGCAATTTTCATTCATGATGTCAATTATTTTTAATTCAAAAAAATTCTGTCTTGGAACAAGAAAGTTTTAAAATCTGACGATTTTCGACTTGGAACAGGGATTTTTTTTAATTTCCTTGTTCTAAATGAGAATTAAAATTATTTTCCAACATTTCCATTATAATTCCATTATAATTCGTAGCGAGATTTCCTGTTTTAAAGTGAACCTGCAATGAAAATTATCATTCTTTTAGTAAATTCCTTGTCCCAAAGTAAAAATTATGATTCTTCACTTCAAAATTTTTTTTATTTTTTCAGAAAATTATTTTTATTTTGAACAATTTCTGATTTGGAACAAGAAAGTTTCAAAATCTGACGATTTCTGAATTGAAACGAAGATTTTTTTAATTAGCTTCATTTAATTCAGCATGAAAATTATTTTCTAAAATTCCCGTTTATATGTCAAAAATTTCCTGTTCCAAAGTGAAAATTATAATTCCTAATGAAATTTTTTAACCTAGAGTTTAAATTAAAATTCTTCACTAAACTTCCCTGTCACAAAGTAAGACTTATGATTTTTAACGAAATTTCCTGTTTTAAAGTGAACCTAAAATGCAAATTAAAATTCTCTAGGGGAATTTCAAATTCTATCTCGGAATTATAATTTTTTTTAAATTCCCTGTCTCAAAGTCAATATTCTAATTCTTTGCGGAAATTTCCTGTCCCAAAGTAAGACTTATAATTCTTAATGATATTTTCTGTTTGAAAGTGAACCTAAAATGCAAATTAAAATTGTTCGAGGGTAATTCCAAATTCTACCTCGGAATTTTTAATTTCCTGCCTCCAAGTCAGAATTCTAATCCTTTACGGAAATTTCCTGCCCCAAAGTCAAAATTATAATTCTTCAAGGGAATTTAACCCCAATCGTCAAAATTATATCACGGAACTTCCCTCTTTTCAACTAAATTCACTTTACCAAATATGTTTACTTAAAATATAAGAAGTATATCTCTTCCTGAGTGAAACATAATGTTTTCATTTAGAGAAGAATCCGCAAACAGGCGGGAATCTTTCAGCAATTGGAATGTCCTCCTACACGTGTCAGAAAAGTATTACACGAAAAGTAGGTTCGGATAAGCGTTTATTTTCTGGCCAAACAGAGGGAGGAGATACACAAGCACGCATATAATGTCTTATAGTTTGTAGATAAAAATCCGACTGGATTGGTCATAGAAGTAGAGAGAAAGTCTTTGGAGATGTATAATTTGCCGGAATCGAAAGATAAATAAAAGTATCGCTTTTGTTGTTTTGCAGCTTTCGCCTGAGCGCAAAGAAAAAGAAAAGGAAAAAGAAACTGTGCGTGGTGGCAGTAAGGAGGGCGAGACCCTCGAAAACGTGCCTTTACCCTCGCCTAGCGCGAGGGTCAGTGTGGAAAGTGAGGCGGAGGCAACGTCGGGATGGAACTCCACGAGGGGCAGTTCCTTGAAAAAGTCGGAAAAGTCCGAAAAGTTTGAAAAGTCTGAAAATGAGACTCAGAGGAGGCCTGGGGATGCGAAGAATACGAGCACGGTTCTCGACAAGATTGCCCTCTTTCATCAACATCATCACGCACGTGGTAGAGATGCCACCACGTGTTCCCTACATCGTAGACTTAGTGTACACACTACTGCCCTGGAACAGATTTACACGTCCGAGGAGAGCGATGAGAATGATTATCATTTTGACCTTGATTCATATAAGCCGGTTCAACCCCTTCATATCGACCACGGAGTCACCCTATTTCCCACTGCTGCACCGCACGTGGGAATTGATCTGCACCTTTTGCAGGTAAGAAGCATTAATTATTTATGATTCCATAGCCCTGAGCATAAACCCTGGTAGTTTCGGTCGGGTATCCATCCTTCGTACTTTTTTCCTGAGAAGGGAAGTAGAGTAAAGGAGCGGAGAAGCAGAGGAAATGAGACGTGGAGTATAGGAAATGAAGGGAGGGGAAGAAGATCAAGTTATGGGAGGAGAGAGAGAGAGGAAAGTGGGGGAGGGGTATTGGGGTAGCGCAGGTGAATAAAGGAGGATAGTGCGGGTAAGAGGGCTTGTGGTGGAGGTGACGGGGGATCTTAGGAGAAGTAGACGAGGAATGAGTGAAGAGATAGATAGAAGGGTGGGGAGGTGAGAAGAGGGGAAATTAAGGAAGGGGAATTTTGGGAAAGTAGGGAGAACAATATGGGTATTGATATGAGGGTACGTAGGGAAAATGATGCGAATAGAAGGATGGACGTGAGTGAAGGGATTGTATGGTAGTGCAGATGAGTAATGGAGGGCTGTGAGGGTAGTGCGAGTGAGTAAGGTAGGGATGGGAGTGAAAGGGGGATAGAAGGGTAAATAGATGAGGGAGAAGTGAGGGGAGGGATATAAATCAGGGAAGGGGAAATATGGGAAAGAGGGGAGAAGAATATGAGTAGTGTTGTAAGCGATGTATGGGAAGTGATGGGAAATGAGGGGAGGAGTAGTAAGGTAGGGAAGGTGAGGAACGGAGGGGCGTAAGGGCAGTGAGAATGAGTAGGGTAGATGATGGGAGATGGGGGTAGATGGGAGAGGCAGGGGGATAGTAGGGAAACTAGACGAGCAAAAAGTGGGGGGAGGAAAAAAATGCAGCGAGGTGAGAAGATGGGAATTATTTGGGGAGTAGAAATGAGGGAAGAGAAGTATGGGAAATAGGGGAGAGGAATATTGTTAATGATAGTAGGAAAGTATGGGAAGTGATGGGAAATAAGGGGAGGGTACGTAGAGGAACTGATGGGAATAGAATGACGGAAGTGAGGGGAGGGGTACTAGAATAGTTCGGATGAGTAGAGGAGGGAAAGTAGAGGAGTGAGAAGTAGGGGATGGGGGAAGTTACAGTAGGGTGGAAAAGTGTGAAGTAGGGGAAAGGAGAGGGAGTAGGAGAGAGAAAGTATGGAAGGGGAAGATTTGAAATTCTTAATTAATCTTTTAATAAGCTACTTATGTAATCCTTTGCAATCTCATGCAATCTTTATCAATACCTCTGCACTCCCCCTTCACGAAAGCATATTATAGAAAATCAGTATAAGTCTTCAATGATTTTTCTATGATAAATATCTCATAATTTTTTCACGGTTTTGTAAAAATCATTATAGGAAATTATTCTCAGAAAATCTTTATAAAAAAAGCAGTAGGGGGAAAAAGGATGTTAAAACATTGATAGAATTAATGCAAAAAATAGAAAAAGTAAAACAGAATGATTTTTTTATATACTTAACGTAGAATTTCAACCAATTTCAAAGAATATCAAGGAATTTTTTAGAATTTCAACTGATTTTAAACAATTTCGTTAGATTTCATCAAAATTTTACAGGATTTTGAAGATTTATGAATATATCAAACGATTTCAAGAGATTAAAAAAAATGCAAGCGATTACTAGCGATTCCAAAGATTTTATGGGATTTTGAGGTACTTCAAGGAATCTCACAAGATTTAAGGATTTTATTGAATCTCCAAGAATTACAAGGAATTTAAAATATTTTCAGGGATTTAAAGCATTTTTTAGAGTACTTTTATGTATAAGTTAACTTAATTTATATTCAAGGGATTTCAAAAGAGTTATACTTTTTGAATGGATTTTTACGATTTCCGAGCATTTCAAGAAATTGAAAGGAATTGAAAAAGATTTCAAGTTACTCGTATATAAAAAATGTCAAGGCATTTGAAAAAATGTTGTACGATTTCCAAAGATATAAAGGGATTTCTCGTGAACTTTTGAAAAATAAATTAAATTTAGTTAAGTTACAAGAGATTTTTAGCGATTCCACAGATTTTAATTGATTTGAAGACACTTTAAGGAATTTCACAATATTTAAAGAATATGAAGGGATTTTAAGAGATTCTGAAGGATTTCCAGAAATAAAAAAAATATCCAGCAATTTTCTACGAATCTTTTAGGATTTCCAAAGATTTCAAAGCATTTCAAGGGATTCAAAAAAATGTTAAGATATATAAAATATTTCGAGGGAATTTAAAGAATTTTGTAGGATTTCCAAAGATTTAAAGGGATTTCTCCGGAACTTTGAAAAATAAATGAAGTTAAATTGAATATGAAGGAATTCTTAGCGATTTTACCAATTTTTGAGGGCTTTGAGATATTTCAAGATATTTATGATTTCAAGGGATTCTGAAGGATTTCCAAAAATATAAAAAATGTCACGGAATTTTAAAGAATTGTAACATGCTTAAGATTTGGAGGGATTCTGAAGGATTTCAAAAAATATCAAAAATTTCACGGAATTTTAAAGAATTTTCAGATATTCAAAGATATTTAAGATTTGAAGGGATTCTAAAGGATTTCAAGAAATATAAAAAATTTCACAGAATTTTAAAGAATTTTGTAGGATTTCTAAAGATTACAACAGATTTCTAGAGAACTTTGGAAAATAAAGGAAATTTAATTGAATTTCGAGGAATTCTTATCCATTCGACAGATTTTAAAGGATTTAAAAATATTTCAAGGAATGTCACAAGGCTTTCAAGGTATTCAAAAATCGAAGTTAAATATGCAATGATTGGTTGAAAATTAATTTGTTTTGTTAGATGATTCAACTTTTTTTTTATTCGCCTTTGTTGGTTGAATTGAAATGTTTTTGATTTGAAATTGAAATATATATTTGTTGAAATGTTTATTTGTTGATATATTAACTATTAAATGTTTTGTTTAGAATTAATTTTTTTTAACATTCATTTTGGCTGAAAATTTAACTATTAGGTCGTGAATTAACTTCTTTGTTAAAAGTTTAACTATTTTCTAGAAAACTCGTCTTTTTGGCTTGAAAATTCAATAATTTTGGTAGGAAATTGAACTATTTGATTGAAAATTAACTTTTTTGTTCAAAATTCGTCTTTTTTGGTTGAAGTCAACTGGTCGAAAAAAAATTTTTTCGTGAAAGTTAGTTTTTTTAACGAAAAATTGAACGATTCCATTTTTGTTTTAAAATTAATCTTTTTTAGTTGAAAGTTTATCTTTCTTGATTAAAAATTAGCTTTCTGTTGATAACTCTTCTTTTATGATTCAAAATTCAACTGTTTTCTAAAACATTCGAATTTGTAGCTTAAAAGCTTGACTATTTTGTTGCTAATTTCTCTGTTTGAATAAAAAATTAATTTCGTTTGTTAGAAATTCAAGTATTTGGTTGGAAATTTATGCATTTTTTTTAAATTCATGTATTTTTTCAAAATTTATCATTTTGGTTGAGAATTTAACTATTTAGTTAAAAACTTGTCTCTCTTCATTGAATTCAACTGGTTGAAATTTCTTTTTTTTGTTGTAAAGTTAGTTTTTTTAACTGAAAATGTATGAGGATTTAATTATTGGTTGAAAATTGATCTTTTTTAGTTGAAAATTCAACTTTCTTTATTGAAAATTAGCTTTCTTGTTGATAATTTTTCTTTCCCGATTTAAAAGCCAACTGTTTTCTAAAATATTCGACTTTCTAGCTTCAAAACTTAACTATTTCCTTGAAAAATCCTCCATTTAAATAGAAAATAATTGTCTGATTAATCTAATTCATTTTCAGATAATTCTTGTTTTTTGAAAATTCATCTATTTAATGGAAAATTCCTGTATTTTCTTGAAAATTTGTCTTTCGGTAGAAAATTTATCTTTTTTGTTGAAAATTTATTTTTGTGGGTTAAAAAGTCATTCATTTTGTGAAAAGTTCAACTATTTTGTTGAAAGATTAATTATTTTGTAAAATACATTTGTTTTGGTCGAAAATTCAATGGTTTTGTTGAAAATTAGTCCTTTTGGATTAAAAATTCATCTTTCATGGTAGAAATAATCAACTTTTCGGATTGAAAATTCATCTTTTGGGTTTAAAAATTCAACTATTTGGTTGAAAATGAAACCACTACATTTTTTTGTCGAACATATTTTTCCATAATGTAATAAAATAATACATTCTTATATATTATATATTATAATATATTCTCATAAAATAATATATTCTTATGCTCGAGTGTTTCCACTTGATTTGTATTTATAATTATATGGTGCTCACTTCAGGAGCACTTTGCTTCCCGTTATAAAATGTATTTGCTTTCTCATAAAGGAAGCATTAGTAATTTTTTTAAATAATAGACCAACCAAAGTCTTCAGTTCGATCAATTTAAAAATAGAAATTCACAAAAAATACAAGGTTACGAAAAAATTTGTCAAATACAAAGACAAATCAAAAAAATTAAATTTCGTATTCGAAATGATAATTTTTCGAGCTGGAAACGGGAAGAGAAAAGTTCTGTCGCATCCTATCAATTCCCCAGCTTTATGATTTCTTCACAAAAAATGTCAGAATTATTCTATTTGGAAATTTGTAATCAAAAAGTATTCTATAATTATGCACCAATTTTGAATTATGTCGATGAAAAAAGTTTTTCTGTTTGAAGCAGATGTTTCAAATATTATAAATGTACATAACTTCCTTAATCTTCAATAAAGTGTATTAATATTATAGATCAATTGATTCGCCTCGAATCAAAGAATCTTTTCCGTTCTTGCATCAATTTTCAATTATATTGGTAAAAAAAAGTTTTACTATAAGAACCGTGTTTTCAAATATTATGCATTACAATAGCTTTCTTACTCTTCAATAAAATGTATCAATATTATAGGTCAATCGATTCGTCTTGAATCAACACAACTTAACACACACAACACAACTTATGTAAATTACCATAACTTCCCTGCTCTATGATAAAATGTATAATTATTTTAGGTCAATCGATTCGTCTCGAATCAAGGAATCTTTTATATTCTTGCATCAAATTTGAATTATGTTAAGGAAAAAAGTTTTACTATAAAAAACCGTATTTTCAAATCTTATGCATTATCATAGCTTTCATACTCTTCAATAAAATGTATCAATATTATAGATCAATCGATTCGCCTCGAATCAACACATCTTTTCTACTCTTGCATCAACTTTTCAATTATAAAAATGGAAAAATTTTCACTATAAAAATCGGTTTCAAATATAATATAAATGACGATGAATTCCTCACTCTTCAATAAAAGGTAATAATATTATAGGTCAATCGATTCGTCTCGAACCAAGGAATCTTTTATATACTTGCATTAACTTTGAATTATGCTAATGTAAACATTTTTACTGTAAAAATCGATTTTAAAAGTATTATAGAGTGCTAAAAAAATGCAATGAATATTTTTAGAAATCCTTCAGTCAGTTTCAAGATATTTGAGGTGAAAATAAGCCCTCCAAGTTTCATCAATTTTTCTCCAACTGTTTTCAAGTTATCGTCTTCACAAAAAAGTGTAACACACACATTATATTAGACATTTTTAAATTGAGGAAGCTTTAATTTTAAATGAATTAAAATATTTTGCAAAATGGTACCACTGCCAAGCTTCTTCTATGAGAAAGCAAAAAGGAATGCAATTCACATTTAATATCTCAATTCAAGCGAAAATGATTTCAATAGATTTCAATTTGATTAAGGTAATTCTTATCGAAATGGAATTCTTTCGATTTACTTCAGTATGTCTTTTCTAGTACTTACAAATGATTGAACTCCTATAACCTAATGCACATGAATCGTACTTTTTTTTTTACAGAAAGATTTCATTTTTGATATGCAGAATTTAATTTCCGATTTCTACGTCTTCTTTGTACAAAGGCTAAATCTGATATTGATCGAAAAATTGTAATTTAGCTTTCAATCAAAGTCTTCAGTGCAATTTCATTTTCTGAAAATCCATACTAAAACGCAGTTTCTATTTGTGGATAAGAAATGTAATGTTGCCTATAAATCCTCAGAGCAACATAGTGCAAACCGCAAATTACGTAAACTCTATTTAAAACAGGAAAAGAACTTTATGAGTTAGAAGTCACGGAACTAACTTTAACCAAACATAATCTTTCTCTAAAGAATAGGTATGTCACGAAAATCTTGAAAACATGACTGTCGCGTTTCTTCAGTGCCGATTGGGTAATTTGAAAAACTAGAAGAAAAGAATTTTGCCAAATTTACACACATAATTAAGAATTTTTAGTTTTTAAGTTGAAGGGCAATGACAAAGATTGTCACAATTATGTGCATAATGGAACTGACAATAATTTAAGATTTATTATTATAAAATTTTATTATTACATTTTCAGTTAAAATAATTAATTTTCAACCAAGAAGAAGGGAATTTTTAACAAAATAGTTGAATTTTTTACGACACTAATAAAACTTTGATATAAAAAATGAATTCTCAAAAAAAAAAGTGTAAAAGTTGATATTTCCACACAAAAATAGTTTAATTTTCAATAAAAAACTGTTGAATTAACCCAGAAATTACGAATTTTCAACAAAAGAGTTAAATTTTCAACCAGCAAAGATTTTTCAATCATTGAAGTAAAAAAATCTTAGTCAAAATGTTGAGTCTTCAAGTCGTAAAGATGCATTTTTGAAAAAAAAGTTGAATTTAGAACACAAAAATATGCATTTCCTACCAAATAAGTGAAGTTTTAACTAAAAAATACGATTTTTCATCAAAATAAGTTAATTTTTAACTGAATAACGCGAATTTTAAACATAAAATAGAAAAATTTAATTTCAAGTTGAATAAATAAGTTTTTAACCAATTACAAAATTTATAATACTGAAGTTTGATTTTTTGTAACGGTATAACCTGAAAATCGGAAAGAAAATAGAAAATGTTGGAGTCCACTTTGCTAGATAAGTAGATTATACCAATTTATATTTGTGAATTGATTTTAGGACTTT
>JAABKJ010002267.1:0-28439 GCA_011634705.1 Andricus grossulariae
AAAATCGGAGGACAGGCGATCGCGAAATGGCGCCAGGTGAAATACATGGCGTGCGGTCTCCTTGTAGTACTTCGTGCCATAATCATTTAATAATTAATAAGAGTTTAATTTTTACTGCTTCAAGTTCGAATTCAATAATTTTTCAACTTTCCAATTATAAAGTATATAATTATCACGTTTTCAGAATAGCTAAACTTTAAAGGTTCACAGAATTTAACGCTTTCTTTCAACTTTAATAAAATTTTCAAATTCTGTGAAATTTCACTACCTGTTACAACATTAAAATTTAACCAACAAGGATTGGACTTGAAATATAATTTTGATTGTCTTTAAAATATAAAAAATATTATCCAACAAATACACCTATTGTGAAAAATACTTTTTTCTAAGTTATTAAAAAAATAGTTTGGTTCCATGCAATTAGTATTATAGTGTGGCATATTATTAAATATGTAAATCAATTTTTTACAATGAATCATCATTGTACGATTAACGAAATTAATTTTCGTATCACAAAATAGTCTTTCAGAGTGCAAGGTTAATTAATTATTTGATTTTGCTCTTTACAAATAAATGATTGATTTTAAATTCAAAGGCAATTTTAGGGCATTGTCGAAAAAGTTTAAAAATTTCCCGTGTTGAATTCCACGTGGGTAGTTTCCACGCCTGTTGAGCTCTAAACACACACAACAGGTCTTCCGGCGCCCCTGATTATTATATATTGAAAAAAATTGATTTGCCTATTATGTCATTTCAAATAAGCGCGCGATCAACATCCAATGAGACTGCTGGTGCGACGCATGAGCAGTGTTGCTGGGAAGCCGAATTGGTAAGAACGGAACTTGGACCGACGACCGTTAGACTGTTGTCTTCGACAAGAAAAGCTCACAGGTATGCGTATAAAATTTTATTCATAATAACATTTGACAGACATAAGTTTATTTTTAAGGAATTCGTCAGTACACGAATAATTGGTCGTGATCGATCTTTATGTGCCGAAGATTTATTAAGTCCAAAACATAATCTGTAAATAATAAAAATACGATAAAACCTATAAGATCTATATCCTAATATCCTCCCTTCTAGAAATAATCAATTGAACACGATTCAGAACGATTCACAGTTGTCAAAACTTCCATCGTTCCTAATCGGCGTACCATTTGTTAATCGATTTCAATTATTTTTTATCGTGCATAGAGGTTATGTTTCCATTCCTAATGTTCCTAACTGTTTTCAATCGGGGCGGCAATATAGGTGGCGACCGGCGTTTGTTTTCTCTAACGAAAAATAAGCTAAAATAGAACAAATTTTTCTTCGCATCCTCGCGGTGTGTTGGACACTGTTTATATCTTTGTGGACAGTTTTCAAGTGTTTTTAACATTATAAAGTGATATACATTGATGGTTTTCAATATTCGCAACAATTTTCTACTATAACCAGTGGCTAGAAGCAAAGATATTTTACCTAGATGCAGGGTTGCGTACGTAATATGCCTTAGGTAATTGACGTGGTTTTTTACATGTAAATTACCTACGTAATTTACGTGCCTAGTTTTTTTACATGTAATTTACGTTTTTAAGATGGCGACTGCGCTTATATAGAAAATAAGTATAACCTTATTCTTTAATACACCAAAGACACTGGCGGACTTGCTTAATAGCTGCTTAATTTATTAAAGAATGTTTAGAGGTGCCAGACCCAGAAATTCCTTTTGGGAGGAGTTAAATTTCATTTCAAAGAGGGAAAATGATAAAATTTTTGCTTTTTGCCCCTGGTGCAATCTTTTGATTTACTTATTTTCATAATTTCATCAAAAATAATTTACTTAATCTCGCACTTAATGGATTCCGGAATAAGTGAGGCTATATGGGCTATATTATGCTCTTTTCCCTCACCCCCTCCCCCTTTTTCGAGAACGCAATTTTTTACGTTTATTACATTTTTGACGTATAATACGTATTTCACGTATTATACGTATAAAAGTTCGAGTTACGCGTAACCGTGCAACCCTGTGCAAAACTAATAACAGGTGGCAGCATCGCGCCAAGTACTAGACCCTCTGTCGATGATAGACGAAATTCAATATCTATATGGTGCTAGGTATACGTAATACGGTTGCTTATAATTAAATATATGAGGGTAAATAATCTATAAATATATGTTTAGTGCTTATATAAGATGGTAATTAAAACTTTTAGTGGAAATTATACATACAATGGGATATATGGTGGAGAGATGAGGTCGGAGATTGCCGATCATCATCAGCATTCAATTTTGAGTTATTTCCCGCAGCGCCCCCACTGCACCTAAGCTTTTGCAAACTAAAATCAAAGCGCCCCAATGCACATATAGCCAGTTTACGAACTAAAATAGACGATGGACGCTCCTACTTGAGTTGTAAAGCCGGGCGGAATTTTTCCAGTTTTATAATGTCGGTAGAGAAGATCAGATTGTCTATTTTAGTTCTTTAACTGGCTAGGTGCATTGGGGGCGCTTTGATTAACAAATAGTCATTTCATAATTTTGCACACAAAAAAATCCAGGAAAAAATCGAATTCATTTAAAACATAGTTTCGAAACTGTTAAAAAATAATTGAAATATTGAGAGTATTTAAAAGAAAAGATAAATTTTTGAAGATTTTGAAATAAAATTATGAAAAATTTTAAAGAATTGTGAATGGTTTCAAGAAAATTAATTTGTTTTCTCAAGATTCCTGGGTAAGTTTTTAATGCTTTTTTTTTTTGGTTGAAAACTAATTTTTAAAGAATATTCAAAAATATTTTAAGACATTCTTAAACATTTCAAAAACTGAGATAAATGAAGAATTCCGAAAAAGAGTCTTAATAATTATGTTATATCACGGTGAAAAATGGTGGAATATAAAAAGAAAGTGATGAATGAAAACGTAACATTTTCTCTTAATTCGTTCTTTTTTCGTAGAAAATAAATCTTCTTATTTGAAAATATATCTTTCGTATCGAAAATTTAACTGCTTGGTTAAAAATTTATTTTTTTGATAAAAAATGTAACTATTTTTTGAAAATTCGTTGTTTGTTGTTTGAAAATGTAACTACTCTTATTTAAAATCTTTTAAAATTTGTTTTAAAAATTAATTTTTAAAAACAACATATCCTTTTAAATTTTCCTATGATTCTTAAGAATACTGTCTTAAAACCATTCAAAATTCTTAAAAAGGTTCTCAATTTTTTGTTCGAAATCTTTAAAAATCTACATTTTGTTTTTATTTTTTACAAATCTTTTCTAATTTAAAATTATTATTGAATATTTTCAACACTTTTAAATGTCTCTTAAGGTTACTGAATTGTTTTTATAAATTTTGTAACTGTCAAATTGCGAAATTTTGTTGAAAAATCTTAAAATCTATTCAACTTTGTAATGTTTCAAAATCCTTTGTAAGTTTATTTTAAATATAATTTTTCAACAAAAATAATTTCAAGGTTTCCCGGAAATCGTAAAATCTTGAGCAAATTTTTTCATTTTCCTAAAAAAAAACGTCCCAGATAGCAAAATGCCCACCGACTGCAAGCGATCTGCCGGCCTGCGGTCCGATCGATCGGACCGACGTGTCGGCAGATATGCACCTTAATGTGCACACCATTGATGGCTATATAGCCAGCCCGACAGGCGGGAGCGACGCGGTCCATCGAACTGCATGACTGACGGTCTGGTAAAATGCCGGTGGATAGCTTGGGTGGGAGAAATCCAAGATGTCTGTCGAGAGAAAGAAAACGGACAAAATTTTCAGATTCACTTTCAGAGTAATTTAGTATATCAATATTAACAATGAAATATAAGTAAAAAGAGAATATGCATAAATAAATATAAATAAATAATATGAATAACCTGAGAACTGGCTAGAATAAGTCCTGACTTTTTTTTTAGTAGGGTATATCTTATCCACTTTATCTTCCACGCACAGCAGGCCAAACGAACAAAACCAACGAAAGCACTTTTCACTCACGTCGTCGATCCGAGCCAACATTCACGGGTGAACGCCATTACACACGGCAAGATCAGCTGATCCAAAACGCGCATGCGCGTTTGCGATGTCAATCTACTCGCACTACCAGTCTGCAGCGGTCGGGCAAGTAGCAGGCCCGTCGTTCCTCGCCGTTTGCACGACCGACGGGCGTCTAATCTGCCAGACCGTTGTCTGCCCTTCTGTCGCATTCCGACACTGCCGACCTGTCGCGTGCATTTAGCAGGCAGGTTGGTCTCCAGCCCGTCGGGCCGATTACGTGCCGGCACGTATTGTTGTCTGGGTAGTCTCATGAATTCAATGTAAAAGAATCAAAACATCATATTTTTTTCATAAGAATAGTAATATTTCGTTGTGTAACGTGTCCACACTTTAAAAATCTGTTCATACATTTCTTCATGAAAAACACATGCTCGAGTTAGGAAAAGATTACAAATTATTATATAGGGCTGTTGGAGAACCGGATTTCTGGAAATATTACTAGACGGTTGTGTCTTTTTGGAGTTTTTGGAATAAAGGGTTTGCAAAAATGGGACAAGAAAATTACAGAACTCATAGAGTACATTCTAACAGAGAACGGTACGTATCAATTACATGAGTTTTCCACCCCCAACACAGCCCCACGGTACACCGAAAACTACCGCTGAATGAAAAATGTCAATTCTGCATGAAATCTACACCTTTGAGCACTTTATTTTCGTTTTTTATTCCAAAAATTATTATTGTTGGTTTAGCAAAACCATTATCAATATAATAAAGTTACTTTACTTTATTATTACTCTGATTACGCATTGAAATTAATATTTTCCCATTCTCAAATTACTGAGCCAATATCATGAAAATAAAATAACTATTTGTGATACAAGTGCACAAAATAGGCGATTGCCGAAGAGTGTGAAACATGCATTATTCTCGAAGCACGAGTCGGAGGTAAGCGCACGAGCGAAGAGTGTGCCACACGTGTGCGAAGCGTGTGCGAAGTGTGTGCGAAGCGTGTGCGAAGCGTGTGCGAAGCGTGTGCGAAGCGTGTGCAAAGCGTGTGCGAAGCTTATGCGAAAACGTAGACGAGTGCGAAGAGCTGAAGGCAAGTGCTGCAATCACACGAGTAGCAATCTGCTTTGCGTACGTGTATTGCACGCTATTTTTTTGCAACGACCACCTGAGAAAATTATTCAGCACTTTTTTAGACTTTTCGCCAAATTTCCGATCCCGTAATATCTGTTTCAACGGTACAATTTTTTAAGTGAAACTACTTAGGGTACGGTACGTCATTTTTTCTATGGTTCACGTCACGTTCCAGCGTCACGTCATGCTCGAGCATCACGTCACACTCCAGCGTCACGTCACGATCCAGAAAGTCAGTGGGCTGAGCGCGCGTATCCATGAATTCATTCTGTGAATTCCTCGAATTCTGTGAATTTCTCGAATTCCGCGAATTTCTGAATTCTGTGTATGCCATGAATTCAGTGAATTCCACGAATTCCTTGACTTTCTTGAATTACATTAATTCCATAAATTCCATTAATTTTTTGAATGCCGTGAATTCCTTGAATTCCATGAATACTTTTAATTTCATGACCTCATTTCTCTCAATCATTCTTCACTTCAATCCAACAGGCTGTGCGGCAATAATAATGGCACATGCGCACTTTAAAACATGTCTATTTTGCGAGTCGACGCAACGGACACGCATGCGCACTTTAGAGATGCGTAACTTTGCACACCGTCAATATAAAAATATTCTTTAAAAAATGGTCGTGTCGCCGGACGCACGGTAGAAGTGAAACTTCTGAAGAATATTTAAGTGGAATGAATTCATGGAATTCAAGGAATTCACGGAATTCGAAGAATTTAAGGAATTCTAAGAATTGAAGGAATTCTAAGAATTGGAGGAATTCTAAGAATTGAAGGAATTCTAAAAATTGAAGGAATTCTAAGAATTTAAGGAATTCACGGAATTTGAGGAATTCAAGTAATTCACGGAAATCACAGAATTCGTGGAATTCATGGAATTCACTGAATTCAAGAAATGCACGGAATTCAATGAATTCTTGGAATTTGTGGAATTCGCGGAATTCGCGGAATTAATGGAATTCATAGAATTTAATAGAATTCACAGAATTCTGTGAATTTTCTTGAAAAAAAGTGCTAAATAATGTTCTTGGATGGTTTTTGCAAAAAAGTAGCCTATGATACACGTACACACAGGCAATTACTACTCGTATAATTGCAGCATTTGCCTCCAGCTCTTCGCACTCGTCTACTAACTCGTCGTTAACCTCCAGCTCGTGCTTCGAGTTTGCGTCTCATGCTGCAAGTCTCACACTCTTCGGAAATCGCCTATTTTGCGCCCTTGTATCACGAATAGCTATATTTTGTCGGCATTTGTTCATAAAAAAATCTAAATTATAACTAAAAGAAAGCACATTTAATTTTGTGTGAAGTTATCCATTTTTTTAATATCTCAATTTTTTTACTCAAAGAACCATTCTATTTGTTTGAAAAAACGTCATATTTAAAATCCGCATTGAATAATTCATCAAGGGATGTCTAAGAAGTTTTCTTTTCGAGCCCAAAAAAAGGGTTAACATTTTTTTATTTAGAAAATATAGTTGGAAATATTTATTTAACTACACCTGATGGCAACAAATGGAAAACACGCTAGAATATCAGAAATAGGTGATAATTAATTGTTAAAACAATTCAGGGATATAATAAACAAAATTTATGATTTTAGC
The DNA here is from genome assembly GCA_011634705.1 of Andricus grossulariae. Taxonomy (NCBI): domain Eukaryota; kingdom Metazoa; phylum Arthropoda; class Insecta; order Hymenoptera; family Cynipidae; genus Andricus; species Andricus grossulariae. The sequence goes on from JAABKJ010002267.1 coordinate 6,740, forward strand.
AATGAAAAGAGAAATGTCACCAATTTTCTGGAAATTTTTTTTTAATAAATTCATTTTATTGAAACAACTTAGGCTTTATTGAATAATAAATCTAAGGCATCGAAAGCAATCTTGAAGTAACGAACGCGCATACGCCGCGGCCATCAAAGTGTACTTTCTCTGCCTAGGCCGATAAAGTACCCAACCACCGACAAATACCTACTTTGCTACTCCAAACCACGTTGAAAAAAACTAGGAAACTATACTCGCGATACTTAAAATATTTTATGTGACGGAGATATGAATTACGCGTTTTATCAGCGTCTTTTTAGTTCTGAAACTAGCCGTTCACACAACAGGAGCAGCGACATTTAATTCGTATGTTAGGAGTACGATTATGAACCTATAATACTTCTAGGAGTATTATGGAAAGGGAAGGCTAGCGGAGAAATTATAAGAGGGGTTACAGATAAATTTGAGAAAGAAGTTCATGACGGAAAAGAGGGAAAGGAGTGCAAAAATGAGGGCAGTGAAGATGGGAGGGATGATGTGCAAGTTTGTGTATAATAACGATGGGATGGAGAGGATTAAGGAAAGGGTGAAAAACTTGCTATGCGAAAGGGAGGAGCGTATAGTGGTACTGGGAGGGGAATTCAATGCGAGAATGAGGAGGGAAGGGAGCTTCTACAGAGAAGGAGAGAGTTTTAAAAGAAGATCGAAAGATGAGGTAATAAAAACGGAGGTAGATTCTAAGGGACTGGCTGAAGGATAGGGACTTAGCATTGGCCAGTGGTATGGTAACAGGGGACGAAGAGGGAGAACACACGTATGTGTGTAAGGTGGGGGTATCGGTGATAGACTATGTGGTCATGAATATGCAAGGTTGGAAGGAGACGGAGAAATTCGCAGTAGAAGGGAGGTCAAATCAGACCATCAGACATTAAAATTGTGGATGAGAGAGGAGGGTGGCGGAAGGCAAGATGAGGAAGAAATCTCGTTAGGGTAGAGGGTGACCTGGACGAGGGAGGCGATAGAGAATTATCAGGAGCAGTTAAGAAAGGTACGTTTTAAAGGGGAGTTGGTGGAAGAGATATGGGAGGATCTGATAGAGAAAGTGTAAGGGTGTGTGAAAAGAAGATATTTAGAAACAAGAAAGGAATTGTGAAGTCGTGGTGGGATAGGAAATGTAACAAGAAGAAAGAAAAGGTTAAAAGGAAGTACAAGAAGTGGAAAGAGGGAACTGCGTTAAGGGTGGAGTACATAGAAATGAGGAAAGAGTCTAGGTTGATGTGTAAGAAGGAAAATCAGGGAAAGGAGAAAGATCTGGGAAGGAGTTGAGAAGTGTTAAAACAGAAGGGGACGTGTAAAAGATAATAAAAAGGTTTAGAAAACTCAGGGTGGGGATAAACGAGAAGATAGTGAGCGAGGAGCGGGGATCGGAAGAACGAGGAAGGTCGATGGAGAGGAGTTGAATGACGAGGAGGCAGAGAACTAGATAAGGAACTTAAGAAGGTCTAAGGCAGCAAGGCTGGACTGGGTTGAGAACGAAGCGTGGCTGGTTAGCACACAAGAGGTTAGGAAGAGGCTGAAGGGGCTAGTGAAGAAAGTGTAGAGAGGGCTGGCATTGAGCACGCCTAATTATATTGTCAGGAGGGAGACGGGGAGAAAGAGTTTAGAGATTATAACGCGGAGTCTGGCGTGTAAATATGAGGAGATATTTTTGGATGAGGGGAGAAGTAAGCTGGTTAGGAAGTGTTAGTGGGAGAGGGATAACAGGAGAGGAGGTGGGAAGATAGAGGTTGAAAGGGAAGGAAGGCAAATATATGAGATGGTTAAGAAATACGGCATGCAGAGAGAGAAGGCAGCAGGGCAGGAGAATAAGAGAGTCACGCTCTAACGGGAACTATGGGTGGATAATGCCAAGTAGGAAAGCGTAATATTTGTGTGAGAAAGGAGAGGAAGGAAGTCAAGAGCTTATAGCGAAGATGTAATCCGGATACATGGAGGATTTTAATAGGTTCTGGCTTTCTAAGAAGAAGAGAATGTGTGAATTGTGCGGGAAGGGGGATGCAAGAGTGGAGCACTGGTTGGAGGAGTGCAAAGACGTGAAAAGGAATGAGATAAGTATGAAGGTATGGATATGGAAAAATTGTGAATAGAAGAGGAAGTAGATATAAGTAAAATGTAAATATTGTAAATAGTAGATAAGTATTGGGTAACAGCCGCGGAGGCAGAGTTTGGCAATGCGAGGTAAAGCGAGAAAGTAGGGATATGCGTGCGAGGCGAGGTGAGGCGCAGCGAGGAAGACAAGGCGATAAGAGCGAGCGGTCTTAGAGATAAGGTGTAGATGGATGTCAGATTTTAAGGGTTATTTTTAAGATAATTCTGTGAAAAAAGGGGAGTGTAAGCAAGTCAATATTTTAAGGCCAGCAGTCCAAAAAATAAACGTTTATCTATCTATCTATCTATCTATCCATCCATTTATTTATCCATATCATTTTTTATATTTTTCTATATTTTTTTCATTTTTTCAAATATTTTTCTTTCAGAGCGATAACATGATCCCTCTACTTTTTCGCATCACACTTCTGCCTCTATCTCTGGCACTACGCAATTCTCCTGAATAACTCTGCGGCGACACTCATCATCGCGAGCACAAGGTCACCCATATATTTTATATGGATGACCTGAAGATCAATGCTTCTGATGCAAGCAAACTTCAACTTGCTTTAAATATCATTAAGGGGTACACAGCAGAGATTGGTATGGACTTTGGATTGGACAAGTGTGCCAAGATTCATCTCTCTCCGAATCAGATACAAGCATCTTCTTCCACAGATTTGGTCCTCAAATCTGTCGACGTTGAACAAGGTATCTGCGAAGAGCGAGCTTACGTCCCTTGATATCGCCACACGTAAGATCATGCATATGCATAAGAGCTTGCATATCAATTCGTCCGTTTCACAGAAATGTAGAAGATCAGTCCTTGTCGAAGGAGCAAACTTTTTTTTCTCAGATCAGCAGGACTTAATTCAGGTACAAGGGGTTTCATTTTCTAATGCCAGGACGGTGTGATTTCCACCTAGTATACAATTACCATATTTTACGTCAAGAAGTTCTCAGCGATTGGTGCAGAGCGTGTCATGCACACGCTGAATACCTAGAACACATACTATCCGGGTCTTCCACTCGCGCGGGAACGACATATCTCTACAGACAGAATGCGGCCCTAAGAGTGCTTTACTACCATCTTTGTCGCTCTTATGGTGTTGACCGCGACCCTGCCCTGCCGAACGCTCTGAGGGAGATAGAATCAATTGTCCAAAAGGAGAAGTGCCGAATTTTCTGAAACTACGATTTTCGGACAGCAGCCCCGTTGCACACACGACGCCTGGCATCGTACTCCAAGAGTTCGAGAAACGAACTATATTCGTGATCGAATTCTGGGCTCCAGTCGAGTACAACATTCCTGCAAGGAGAAGGAAAAGGAAGAGATGGAGCTGCAACGACTACACCCAAAATATTCAGTTAAAGTAATTGTGCTTGTGATCAGTGCTTTTGGAGGTGCAAAACTATGACTGGTTCGTAACCTCAAAGCCATACCCGCGTGCCAAACATATGCGAATGTACTTGTGAGATGGATGCAGGAAGCTGTCATTCTTGGGATGCTCTGTGTCTTCAAGACACACGAGGGTTTCGCCGGCCTGTCGCTGTAATTTAGACATATCCTATGGCCACCCATCTCACGGTCGTTAGGCGTGGCCATAGGTGTGACTTACTAGGGTCCTGCTAGGAGCCGGTGTCATTTTCAAAGATGGAATTTTGAATTTTGAAAGATGGAATATATATATATACTCATTAATCAGCAGGAAAGATAGGAAAGGCTAAGTCATTTTAGGTACAATAAGCAGTACAATGAAATGAAAGCAGAAAAAGTTCCAACATATGTAGGTAAATCTTCGAGAACGAGCAGATGGAAGAGGGGGTTAGATTTAAATTAGGGGATCAAGAGAAGGAATTAATGTTCCGGGAGTATGTAGAGAACAGGAAGTGCATGATATGTGCTTGGAAGGAGAAAACATAGGAGTATATGTGGGATGGATTTGTAAGATGGGAAATATATGTGAAAAGTTGGCAGGAAATCTTTGGGACCATCTTGGGTGAAGATGGAGAAAGAGAAGGTTTAATGAAAGAGATTGAGGATGTGAGAGTGAGGAACCCTCACCAAAATAATATTCATAAGTAGATTAGATTAGATTAGATTAGATTGAATTTTCACTCTATGTATACCATTTTCGAGTTTATGCATATCTAAATCACCCCTTCCACAGGAGATCGTTAAACTTTACACACTTTAGCTCAAATTGTTTTTTCACATATAGAGAGAAAGGATGCATTCAATAATAATATTTAAAGAACAGGGAAGGTCCAACACATTTGCATTGGAATTTGTATATTGTTGTATATAGTATTGTAGTGTATAGTACATAGTATAGAGATTAATGTAAGATAAGTCTTGTAATAAGTTATTCTAGGTAGATGTATGGTAATTTATAAGATGCGAGAGGCGATTGAATTAGAAGCCTGAGTTTAAGTTTATCGAAAAATAATTTATTATAAAAATTAACTGTATTTCAGATACTTCAAACGTAAACATTGATAGATGATGATATTATGTCTTTTACGAGAAAATTAAATTCGAAATTATGTGAAAAATTTATTTTCCGAGCTTTATTGCCAAAAATGTTTCATATGCAATTATTCAAATATTTTTCTAACAAACTAACTTTCTCCTCCACATAAAATAGTGTCAAAAACTAATTTCATATTAGGCACAGCGATTTTTGCAGAATTTGTTTTGCAGGAACTATTCTTTGAAGTATTGAAGAAGAAAAATTAATGTATGGAAATTAACACAATTTAGGGTGTATTTTATTTATTATAATTACAAAATATGGATGAAAAATCGACTTAGAAATGTACAAGATTTGTTTAAATCTTCATTTTAAGGTGGAGTTGAAGTGTCTGGTCTAGACCCCCTTCTTCTGCTTGGACCACCAGTAGGCTTTGGTTTCGGTTTCGGATTTTCCAATGCATCCAATTCCTCATCTGTTAATTGCCCCTTGTACCAATCTTTGCTAAAAAACAAATAAGAAAATTTAAGAATCTTTCTAATACCAAAATAAAAGAAACAGTAATAGATATTCATCAAATTATTAGGCAATGCTTCTAATTCAAAAATGTTTTCTCTTCTTCAAGAAAATATTTTCTAAGTAAAAAAAAAAATTAGTTTCCATTGTTTTGGATATAGGTATCAAATTAAGACAGGAATCAGTCTCAATTCAGAGCAATAATCGATATTAATTTGAGACCTTTAGCTTTTTCTCTGTGCCTAAATCTTATAATGATGTATTCTTATACAGATTTTTTTGTTTACAGTTGTATTCATCTAAATAATAAATTACTAATATTAATTATAAAATTCAAAATAGGATTTTTATAATTAAATGTTTAATATTTTCGATCTCTTAAACCTTCATTAACTTTTATTATTGGAATCAGTCCATTTCAAATTTCGAAAAATAAAATTATTTGTATTTGTGTTCTTCTGAATTATCTAAAGGAAATGATTACCTTGAGATTTTTGTTGGCTTTGTCTATAAATTAAAGGAAAGATAATTTTAGATTTAATATTACTAGTCGAGAAAATTTTTGTATTATATAATCAAATTAATCTCTTTGTGAATTTTTATTTATTGTGAAAATGTTTAAAGCTTACCATTCGGGAATTTTTCGAGCCCAATCACATTTGCCAGTGCTTTCATCAAAAGCCTGGCCAAGTTTGCATCCATTTCGCCTTGGAATTTCTCCATTAACACATACATAAAAATATTGACAATTTTCAGCGTCAGGATAACGAGGATGAGTGGCTGCTTCTGATTCATCGACTTTGGGACAAGTGAAATTAAAAAGCTCCCTCGATCCACAGCCCTTCTTTTGAGCCTCATCCGGCCAATTGCAAATTCCGGTTTTTGGTGAGAAAACCAAACCGGCAGGACACGTTATCATGTTAAATTTGCCCTCGACACAATAATAAAACGTGTCGCAATTTGTGCTGTCCTCGTGAGCAAAGTAACCGTGCATTCGAGGACAGTGAAGACTCGGTTGTGGGTTTTCTGAAATAAAAATTAAAAACATAAGTTCGTCTGTCATCAATACTTTCATCTTTAATATTGCAGCTTCAAAAGACTTTCAAAAAACATTCCAAGTACCTATGGCTATTATCAAGATCAAGGAATAACAAAATTGTTCATTGAATAGGACAATTATTTAAACATTTTATGTGCTAATTCATATTTTTAAATACAACGCATTTGATCCAGATTTTATTATTATAAAATGCAGTTCTCTTCAGCAATTTCATTTTTCAAAATATAATATTTCAAATAATGAAATATTAATCAAATGAAATATTATTTCTTGCACATTGAATGCATAACTTCAATTTTAAAATAAGATTCAAGAAAAACGTACGATATTTTGTTCTCTTGGAGCAGTCAATGCCAAAAGGCAAATCACATTTCTCATGTTGGGGACTAAAATCGTTAAAAACTAAACCATCTGGACAAAGCTTTTCTGTGAACTTTCCATCCCGGCAATCGTAATATTTATCGCATTGCTCGGCATCTGGAAAATATCCATTAGGCTCTGGACATTTCTCTGAGATTTCAACGTCTTCATATTCTTCTTCATCTTCTTGAACTAGAGGCTTCCTTTGAACAGATGTTGATACTTTTCGGCGACTCTGCTCCGCAGCCTCCTCTTTCCTCGTCAATGCACTCGCGAAGCCTGAAAATGTATTCAATAAATTACCAATTTAATTAATTAATATAATAACTTAATATCTTGAATTTTCCACTTTGAGACTCAAATTTTATATTCTCATTATTTACTTAATGAGAAAAGTTCGTCAACCAAACGATGCTTTCTAAATCTAGCAATTTCCTTAGTTTTAGTCCATAGGGTCACGGTTTCATCAGGCATCTTTTCCCCATTAAAATAGTGAGTCTCTCGGTCAGTGACATGGACGGGAAAATCTTTCCCGGGAAGGTCTTTTCCGTCAATATTCTCACTCGATATTTTGTGTGAGGGACTCTATATTTCAATAGGGAATCTCGGGGAAGACTTGCCCATCTAAGTCTGAGATTTTAAATCTTTAAATTTTCTTATTCTCAAATTTTTGTCTCAGAACATTTTAAAAGCTTTTTACTAAATCACATTAGAAATGTTCTACATACAACCCCCTCAAATAAAATTTCAAGCCTCACTGCTCCATTGCACTTTGTTTTCAGCTCTTTCTTGTTATTCTAGGAGACAAAACGCTCGCTCCTTTGCATAGAAAATTGAACAACTCATGGCCAATCGTAAAAATGTACTTTTTAGGCGTGGCTTCGAGCAATGCGGACGCAATTCTCAGGACTATAAAAAGAAGAAATAACTGCCCAGGTGCTTTTTACTTAACTTTCAAGGCATCTGGCAGCCTGATATGTCCCTGAGAACGAACAGGCGTAGGAAAAGATGGACATGTGAATAACACGATAATAGATGTCGGACGAACTCGCTAACCGAAGAAAGCGAGAAAGTGATAGGAGAACTTAAATGTCGCTCATTCATTCCAACAACTTTCTGCTTTCTGTGTGACTACACTTTTGCATCGCTTCTCGATCATGTTAATTACTGGAAATCAACATTAGTCTCAAACTGATCGGATTCACTTCGATTCCTTTCAATTCATTCATTTTCTCTTGAAAGGTTAACTCTTTTGCATTAAATTTTTACTTTCAATTTAGAAAACACCTTCTCACAATATGAGGATAATAACAATTGGTCCATAATTATTGTCAATAAATATTATACCGTATATAAACATTATCAATGAGAAATATTCTAAAAGAAAAAATATACAAGAGACAATAAAGAATTTACAATTGACAATAAATAATCTGCAATCGATGCGCAACAATACACAATGAATAGTTAATCAATAATTAATAAGGACAATTTTTACCTTCTTTGAATGAAGAATAATTGTAACGTAAAATAAAAGAACCAGAAATAAAATGTTTTGAAGCACAACATTTTTGTGTAATACTTACCCGTGAATCCCAACTTTTTAGACATATTTTTAAAGTTATCGAATTGCTTGATGACTATTTTTATAATAAACATAAAGCAAAACTATTTTTGGATTAATATAAAGAAAAAAATGATAGGGGAGAGACGATTAGCACCATCCACTTATGTCGTTTTAATCAATAATGTAGCCGGTAACAATATAGAAGCAATATAGTGTTTTTAATTAGTGTTTTTACTAACAACTCCAAAGCATAATCATATTTAAGAAAAGGATCGAGTAGCCCTGGCCACTGAGAATATTCTAATATTTGTAAGTTTTATCATAATATTGATCAACTGAAAAATCTATTTTTAAAATGAAGAGTTCAAAATTGTATTGCACTAGAACAAAAATACTCAATCTCATTCAAAAAAATTAGAGGTCGCTGTGTTTGCAAAAAGGTTATTTATCAGTTCTTAACAGAAACAAATAAAATCTAAAATGAGAAAATCTGTCCGGGTGTACCCGATACGAAATGGTCAGGACTAGTTTATTGTAACATGTTACAAAAAAAACTTCAATGAATATCGGAGTTTTTTTTAAGCTAATGAGAGACATGAGTATATATGAGTTATTATGAGTGGCCGGGGCTACCCAACTTTACCAAACTGTCAAGAAAAAATAAATCACCTTATGACCAAAAAGATTAACTAAAGTTTCATCTCAGACAAAAATAGTTTGGATTTGAAAAATTGTAAGTCTTATGTACAAAATTGATCCACATTATATTCAAAAAAATGGTTTAGCTGTGCCAGCTAAACGTTTAGCTGGATTTCGTCTTCTAAGCAAATATAGCTGTGTTACCTAAATTTCTAACTGAGTTACCTAAATGTCTAGCTATTTTAGCTAAATTTTTCCGTGTAGAAATTATCTACATAAATTAGCTAGAGAATTTATTGACGGCAAAATTTGCGGAAACAGCTAGATATTTAGGTAACACAGTTATATTTTCTTAGAAGACGAAATCCAGCTAAACGTCCATCTGGGACAGCTAAGCCACTTTTTTCAATTCAGGTTCTCTTGCTCTTAACTGTGGTATTAAATTTACTGAAGATTGTTTTTCTTATAGAAGAAAAATTTTTTTTTCAATTATTCATTTATACCTCATTTGGCTGAAAATAATCTTACAACCCCGCGTCAGTTGAAACAAAATATGTTATTTGATTTATCTAATTTCAAAAGTTTATTAAGGTATTTAAAGGCTGAAAGAAAAATTTTTGGAAAAAAATGTATTACCTATACTTTTAAGAAGCGTGATGTTATTAATAATGGTGTATTTTTTAACGAAGAAAATTACGTATACAGAAATAACTTTATTTGTCTATTAATTTATTTTTCAACAAATTTCATATAGAAAAATTTTAGAGAATCTCTTCGTCGATAAAATGAGCCGTATTTATTAAAGTTGGATTACTTTTAACAGTTTAGTAATAAGCGATGTGAAACAAAAATTTAGCAAGACAATGCCACTTGTTTAAATAAATCATGTTGTTGAATTAAAATTTTTTCTTTTGTTCAACAATATAATCATTAACAAAATTAGGATTCTCAAAAGTATAATTCAATATTTTTTCAAAAGAAAACATTATTTTGCAAAAAGTTTCGCTTTTCTCCCCTGGTGTATTACGTCGCAGATACATTAAAGTCATAATTAACCATATTGAGTATATGCACGTCAATCGCCCTTAAATGCGACAGCTGTTGGCGAGAATGAAAATATTGTTCCTAACTTTAGCATTGCTAATCAGTCAAGAATAAATATCAACGCAAACTGCTAAAATAGGAAGAAATAAAATTGAGACAGAATGTCAACAAGATTTGAGTCAATATAGCGAAAAGACTTTCGAAATATTTTAATTTAAAGAACGACGCAGAAACTCGCTGTCACGTTGTGCACGATTTGTCAGGTTTGTTTCAGTTTCTTTCGTGAACAGTCAAAATATGAAAGCTGAACTGGAAAACCATAAATCCTTTACCCCAGAATTGCATTTATTTGTGAATTTGTGCAGCTAAGAAAACAGCAACTTTTCCCTGTCTTTCATTTACTTCTACCACTATATTCTACACTTTCGTTTTGAGTGATCGCCTATGAATAAAAATTGAATTTATATGATAAACATGCACACCTTCGCAATTCTAATTTTCATTCTAAATATTGAAGAAGAATTTGCTGTGTCACAAATAATAAAAGTGAATAATAATTCTTCATTTTCTATATCCTCATCATCTTTATTGATGTAAAATTTAAATAATTCTATTTTTTAAAGTTTTCCTCACATGTTGCCATGCAAATTTTAGGTACACAATTTGTGAATGTATCGCCCCGTACTCTGACAGTAATTTCCAACTGCGTTTCAAGGTTACGCACATAGCCAATAGAACAGTCGCTAATGACCCTGGCAGTCGATGTCACGGTATAAACCTTCAATTAATTTAAAAAAATTGACAAATTTTAATAATAATTTCTAGCCCAAAGATTTAAAGAAACTATTTATTATCATTATATATATATATTTATTTACTTATTTATTTATTTATTTTGAAGTAATAATACTCATTAAAGTTCCGAAAGAAATGAGCACACGAAAAAGAAAAGAAATTGGACTAACACAATCTTCAGAAATTGACTTTTGAAAAAATTTGAAAATATAGCTTTAAAAAAATGACAAGTATTTGACAGCTTAATTTCTCTTAACCCATCAGCGGCGGAATTTTTTTTCTATCGCGGATTTTCAACTCCTTTTCTATGTTTCAACTATATTACTTCAAGTAAATTAAACTTATTAGCTAATTTAATAATTTAAATAATTACTTAAATAATGAATAATTTAACTAAATAATTAAAACTTGACAGATTTAACTAATTTAAAAAAGATAAACCCCGTGGTAACATACGGTACCGCTAGCCGTTCATGGGTTAATATGTAAAATAAGGTCTGTGTATGTAAATTTAGAATATAAAAATATGTATAATATACCATATATAATATATATGGGCGTCCGTCTGAAAAGGGCCCTCAAGGCCGGTTCTAGTTTAGGAAATATTGGCGGTTTTTCTAAGTCAGGGTCAAAATGATTATTTTCGGGTTTGAGTGGAGGATGATACTATGACCTATATTGAATCTACTGATACTATAATCATGTCCTGAAAGCAAATAGAAGTGGGTATATTTCATGTTTAAAGAAAAAGTGTAACACATGCACTTATGGCACTTGTCAACTTTAGATGCGTTTTTCTCTAAAAGCGGTTTTCAACGTTCCAACTTCCAAAATGCCACGGCGAGTTGTTTTTCAACCTAGTTATATGACACTATACGTAACTCCGTTCCGATCATAAGAGTCCTTTTCATGCGGAGGGCCACATACAATATATAAATTCTATATAATATATAATACATAGTATATATAATTTATAATTCCTCATTGATAATATTAATATACATTTTGTTAATTGGTTAGATGAATGTATTTGTTTTGCAAGCTCAGCATGCCAAGGTGCAATTAAAATTAAAAAAACACCTAATATTTCCAGATGATATCTATTACCTAAGATATCATCATTACATGCATATTTATAAACCTCGTATTGTAATAATTTACTGAGAGAAATGTGATTTCTATATTCCATGTGCATTATGCATTTGACTGAAAGTAAGAAGACCAATTATGATACTATTATATTTTAAAAAGCCCGTGCATTTAACATCCAAGAAGTGAATTCGTACAAACAGTGTACAGACACTACACTGTAATTAGTTCACCACAAATTTGTCATAACGAGGGCGAGGCGATGGTGGAGCAATTACCCGGGGTGCAGGTCCATGGGAGTGCAGGCAGGGCGAAACAATTTTTTTAAATGTTTCTACCTTTTTCCAAAAATTCAAATGACGCACTAGATATAATACTTTGTAAAATAACCACTTTTTACAGTTCCTCGATTACATTGTTGTGGCTGCTGTCATTAATGCACCTTGCCTTTCTTTTTAATATAAGCACTCTGTAATTAAAAGAATGTATATAGTTTTGAAGCATACTATAACTATGCGTATAATCAAGTGTATACATAATAATTATTCTACTTTATGTATAATAACCTTTATTTATCTAAAGCTCATCATTCTTATTAATTCTCAGTAACTTATTTAACTAGATTAGGTGAATTTCATTAAGATTTATTGCAGAGTACTATTGTTAAAGCAATTAAATGTTGAAAGGTTTTCCTAATTTCAAGAATCTTGACATTTGTTGTGAATAATAGACCGAGAAGGTTGTCCATGTAGTTGCAAACCACCCTACTCGCGTCGTTCCTAACCTCAAACTTGAACTGGCCGTAACTCGATCAATAATAATTATTTCTTAAAAAATGTTGTGGCCTAATACGTCTGAACCCCCTTTCGGATTTATGAAGAAGTTACTTTTGAATATTTATATATATTATTTAAAAAATATTATTGCTAATAAAATCCTGAAACCCTCCGGTCTGCAAGTAATGTGGAATTTTTGTTATTAACAAAAATCGAAAACATAACACATTTTTGAAGACTTTTGTGTATATTGTGGTTTTTTGTAGAGAAATACAGAAAAATGTATGAGAATATGTTAATTTATTATATTGTTTTCTCTATTACGCCTCAGCTGTAATGAACTGTTATTGTTGTACAAACTTGTGATCAAATATTACGTGTTAATTCCTTCAAACCAGTAGTGTTAATGAATAAAAAGCATTTCTTTTATACTCAAAGTATAAAATTGGGGAAGGGTTGGTGAAGTACACTATCTTATAAAAAACAATAATATTTTTTCAAACTCGTTTTTTGAAAGTTTCCATAATTATTTAGCGCTTTTATGGAATATTGCTTACAAAAATTCTTTAAATAATATTTGTTACAACAATAATATTGCAGATAGAGATTCGCTGTAAAAATAACATGGCCATACCAGATTTTTTGTAGATTTTTTGGACAAGCGTGAGTATTGAAAAAGTATTGATAATAAAAATTTGTTGTTAAAAATGGGAATAAAGTTTAGAATATCTGATTAACATTTTTTTGGTCAAGGACTACTATGCCTTAGGCTATTAAGCGTGTGCCAAATCACCAAAAAAATTTGTTCAAAAAATATAATTGTTTGGTCAAGTCACCTCTGCGCCAATTCTGGATTTAAATACCAAAAAAATGTTTTCTAATAGTTTTTTGTACAGACATTTCTGTTATTTTTCACTGAAACCATCAATCCGGACGATCATTTTGAAAAAATGTATCATTATTCGTATTCTGTTAATAACATAAATTCAAAAAAAATATTACCACCAATTTGTTCTAGCAGAAATCCTAATTTGACTGTACTAAATCTCGTCAGTTAAATAAGGATTCTCTCAAATATGAACTAACCAAATTCCCGAATAAACAATCCTTAGATTTATGCAAAACCAAAAAGGCTCGAACAAATGTAAAATTGATCAGCAAAAATTCACTGAAAGATAGTCTCGTTGGTGATTACAAAAGATGTTTTGTATCAGCTTCGGTTAGCCGGCATGAGACCGAGAAAGTTGGACGGACTTTCCTCTTTGGTAGCGCATTCCTGTCAAGGTCAAGCGTTGGAAGGGGGAGAACTCACCGAGGCAGATCAGAAGACAAAGGATTTCTGTCTTCATCCTGACGAGGAAGACGAGGAGTGGGTAGTTTCTTGATCCCTGTGCACCAGGAGCGATAAACTGATAGTGATAGGCCGGTAATGCAAGAAGTTGATGACTAGAGACTACTGGGACATCGGCGAGGCCTCATGGGCCTTATATGTATCCCCCACTTTTGATCCTATGGCTCGACGGGTTACAACACCCAGTTCCTGTGTCTAAGGAGAGCTGTAGCTCTTCTGCATAGCAGCGTCACTGGGGCAAGCACTTAGGTGCATCTACATTGCATCGAGAGGATTTATAGGTATGACGGTGGGATTCATAACTCCAAACAAAAGTGGATTGACTAGAATTAGCTGAATGCGGCTGACAAAATTATAGGCTCTTGGGAATGATTGGAATTTCTTGATGTCATCGGTAGAGGTATAAAAGGTTTGGAATTTTGATCTTGCTGCTTTCAGATGTCCGAAAATAGAGTTGTTGATGCTTGACTGAGCTTTTGTCTCAAGATCATAGTTGCCGACCTATGATTCAGTACACGGGATATGACCTTTTTAAGAAAATCAGGGTGGTTATTGACGGGTTTAACCATTTCTTGGGTTTCAGTCAACTGAATATCTCCTGGATGATAGCCGAAATGCTAAAAAAGGTTTCCCTAATAGGTTTAGAATAGACAAATCGTAGGTCGAATGCTTTCCACGCAGACATGGCAAACTTGTCTCGACCCCTTTTTACCGTATAACTGTATTTTTATCTTTCAGAATTACCATTTGACTAATTTTTATTTTTCCGAATTGTCATTCGACACCATTTTTATTGCAAATTACTATTTCACCATTATTTTTAGACCATATGTGCTTCAGTTGAAACAGTATTTCTGTTACATGGGGATTGGTTAACATGGGTATTATGACAAATGAAGATTCGTATAAATGAATTTCAGGTAACGTGGCTATTCGAGAGAATGAATTCATGTCGAATGATAAAAATTTGGGTAAATATAAATTAGGGCAAATAAAAATGCAGAAAAACAGAAATAATGCTAAATAGCATTTGAGAAAAATTAAAATTACATTCATTTGTAATTCAGAAACATAAAAATTAGGGCAAGTGGCAATTTGGGAAAATTAAAATTATGCCAAACAGTAAGCCGGAATAATAAAAATGAGGCTTGATCGACAGCTGTCGAATTTTTTAAATGCGAATTTTTGGGTATCTTAAAGGTGCTGTAGTAAATTAAACTTTAGGTGGATCCAAAGTATTATGAACGATTTTTAGAAGCCTTAGCATTGTGTAATTTGCAAATCGAATCCTGTCAAATTGAACAAATTCAAATTTAATGCCGTTGAAAAATAATGTTGTAAAAGCATCATTTATTAAAACCTGTACATTTTTTTAATTTGTAGCGTTCCAAGGCTGATCACTAAAAAGTTAGGAGACTTAATACTAACATTATTATGAAAAGCCAGTCGAATAGGTCAGGTATAAAACAAGAAGGGTAAGTACATGATTATATATATATTTATTGTACAATATTGAATAATAAAACCTAATCATAAAATGAATTAGTTTATCAAATTCAATAATCCTATGTTTATTTTTAATTGAATATAATGAATGGTGATATTTTAAAGAAACTGGATTTTGGCATTGAAAACGAAGAAATTTTAATGCTTAGAACGTTCACTCTCACCTAAGAAAATTAAACCAAATAAGAGACTGCGTAACAAATTGTCAAATGAGTCTTTTGAGTGTCAGTTTGCCACTTTTTGTGCCAGAAAGAAATTAAATCTTTCACTCACGGAAAATAAAACATAAATTTTCCATTTACACAGTCCATTTTTGCGCAATTATTTTCAGAAAAATTATTTTGTCGTATACGAACAATTTAATTAATTTCCATGAGAAAGGAATAGCCGCGAAATTAAAAGTGCCGATAATAAATTCAGAAAAATTTTGAAATTCACTTCCGATATCAAACAAAGTGGGATAATTAGAACAGCTTTTACAGAAGTAAGTACTATGTTACAAAAAAAAGATTTTTGTGGCGTACTTAAAGGCAGGCGGTGAATGGAAAATGGGTCCATACAATAATTTTGAATTTTTTTTCTTTTTTATTCCTGATCAGCTGAAGGCTGGTGCGCTTCTCAGTACACAATGTAAATCAGCCATGACTCTTTCGGTTCTATTTATTCCTCTACACTTCTTCTCCATTTACCGAAGTTTGGTGGGACTGACGTTATGACTAGGCTTTGCACCTTGTGGCGACTGGCTCATTATTTTGGACATGATTTTGTCTCGACAAATGCATTTTACTTGATCTTCGGCGCTCTTGAAAGTGTCCAGGTTTCGCTGGTAAATAGCCTGAAAAGCATCCCTGCGTATCAACAAAATGCTCAGACGCTTGCCGGAAAAATGCAGAAGGCGGTCGTCCTTGGGTCGCTCCGTGTTCTCAGGGTGCACGAGACTTTTGCCGGATCATCGGATTGAATTCGTCACAGACTGTAACCACCTATCTCACGGTCGTGAGGCGTGGTTATGGCTGAAATTTTACCGCGATTTCGCTGGGAACGAGTGCAATTTTTCGGATCAGAACCCGCTCCCGGCGAAATCCTGCGGTTGTCCTTATGACAAACTTTAAACTATACACATATAAATAGATCATATACATAAACAGTAGGAGATAATATAAACATAACAGTGTCGAATACACTGGTTAACTCAATTCAAAAATGTTATTCTTAAATTTGGGATATTCATTTATATTATTATTAGGTTTTACTATTTAATACAATAAATAAATAAAATGATACACTTAGCATTCTTATTTTATACTTCAGAATTACTTTTATGCCTGACGTAATCTACCGTTTTTTTTTGTAATAATTTCTTTATTTTATAATATATGAATTGTAGCTGTATATATTTCAGTTCATTGTGTTTATGAATTTTATGACTTTTATAAGTTTGGACGCTGGTACAAGCTATAAAAAAAATCAGGATAGTTAACATAAAAAGATTAGTTAAGATTTGCCTCGGCGTTTTTTATTCGCTAATAACGTTTTAAAATAGATAGTTTATTATCCGAAAGAGAAGGGAAAAACAATTGGGTAACACTGATCCAGTAAACAATGCAGTAAATTATACTCATAATAATTATAAATTGAAGCAGTCTTGCAGATTCACTATTACTTCTGCACCTACATCAAAAACGTAAAAATACTCATGATTCACGTGAACGCCAGCCGAATTAAAAATAGTTGATGGCTTTATTGTACTGTTTAGAAATAAAAATGTATGCATTATTTTGACTAGTTGTACCTGGATTTCAAAAAGAAGTATAATGTAGTATATTTCTGTCTTGGAACATTCCAAAAGAATTACAATTTTCACTTGGAGAGGGGAATTTTTTAAAAGAATTATGATTCTGATTTGGAAGAGGAAATTTTCTAGAAGTATTAAAATGCACAGAAATGATATTTTTCAAACCCCTACGTCTTTCCTAAACCTCGTGGGGCCCGGAAGGCACTCCCGTGGCTGGTCACAGAAATAATCTTTTTTGAACTCCTACCCCTTTCCAACATCTTATGGTGTTGGAAAGGCACACCGGTGACTGATCACAGAAATAATGTTATTCACACCCCAACGCTTTTTCAACGACTTGTGAGGGACGGGCGAGAAGGCACCCCTGTGACTGGTCACAGAAATAATGTTGTTCAAACCCCTACCCCTTTTATACGTATGCTGGGGGGGGGGAGGCAACCCTGTGACCAGTCACAAAAATAATGTAAATAAATGGAAAACGCCTTTCCATTGTTTCTCTGATTCGATTTCTGTGATTAGTAACAAAAATACTTTCAATTACACGCTTAACCTTTTCCAATGGGATGAAACTTCCTTTTTTAATATTTCTGTAGAAAATAATTTTCAGCATAAGCGTTTTTTATATTTTATGTTTCGTATAAACAATTCTTGTAATTTGAACAAATAGTCGGTTATTTGCCTAGACTTTTGGCACCTACAGCCACCCTTATAATATGCTTTTAACCAGTACCGGTTTTGTATACATAACCTTTTACTTTTGACTTCAGTTTTTCTAATATCGACTCTTTAACAAACTACCCCTGTGCATGTCACCTTTTTTACCTCTCAGTGTGTTGGAAGCGCCATAATGCAGAGATCTGCTGGAAAGGGGGTAGGGGTATGTTCTTACTAAACCGTATCCCTGGTTCCTAGAATGCCTTTTTCTGCATGTTTATTTTAGAAGTATATTTTTTTTCATTTTGGATTTGTATTTGTATTTATTTGACAAAAGTACCTAGGGCTAAATAGCCCTATAAGGAACAGGTGATACATATTACAATTAAAATGCGACGGCGATCAATTTGACGATTGAAATCAAAAATAGGTATTGAACAAGAGTAAAGAAATAAACTATAATACACATAATTGGGTGCAGGTTATCAACAGAAGGATACTATAAATATATATACACAAATATACCTGTAATTTAATTAATTGTTTTGTCAAAGAACTAAACATGGATTTAAGGTGGCCATTTATAGATTCCACAATCCATCTCGATGTCGTTACGATACCTGCTTCGTTCACTTCTTCCGTTGACATTTGAGTCAGACCTGCTTGGAGAAATGGCGGTATCTTGGACGCAATACCCAATCGTTCTAACAGCGGTTGTGCGTCTCGGTATCCTATGTCCTCTATAATAATATCGCCAATTTTGCAGAATACTCTCATGTCCTCCATGTCTCTTTCAAATTTTCTGATGATAATTTGTGCGTCACTGTATCGTGAGTCTGAAAAATAGGGTCCTTATATATCAAGTATATACCCGTCTGGAGCTACAATGAGAGCAGGTTTCACCAAGTGACGCCCCTTTTACTTACAGAATGATTGTCACAGTACACGAAAGTTACTGTTCTTCTGCGTGTAATCATAAGTGCCATCTATGACAGCAGTTTCTTTGGGAATTTCTGGTTGTGGATTGTAAAGTTCATTAGCAAAGGCTGTAACATGTCTTTCTACATATTCCTTACTAGTTATCGCTATTAATCCAACGTTGCCAGGCAAAAATCGCTGCATTAAAGACTCTCTTACCGTAGCAATGACCACGCATGTAGCTTGCCGGCTGGAATAGTGGAAAATTACTTTAAGATATTCATTAGAAAGTCTCTGACGCATCTTGAAAAAAAAGTCTAAATATCCTTTTTCCTGACGTATCTCCCACCATGTCCACGTAACTGAGGAATAGAATCGCAGAATGTATACAATTAAAGAAACTGTTCCCTCGTTACAGGAGAAATAGTTTCAAACTCGTCATCAGTAAAGCATTCCTCATCGCCGAAATCTTGTTGGAAATTTGGTTCGTTACGAAGGTTTTACAAAAACAAAAGTATTTGCTGTCCAGGTATCCTATACGGTCTAATAATTGCTTGTAATCCAGGAAGCAAAGGAGCTAAGGTGAAGCCACATCCCTCAAAATGATTTAAACAGGCTTTTGTCTAATCGGGAATGAAGATTTTCGTAGCAATATAGACATTGACTCTACACGCAACTGAAAGCATAGATAAATTAGCATTACCGTCAGCATTGCAGAACATACACGTTTGCCTACCTCTTTGAGTAGGGACATTAAGGCTTAAGCATCCGGGATCACGTTGGAGCTATTCTATTTCGTTACGAATTGATTGATTTCAATTTAGGCTTAACCTACTATCGCCGGCAACTTAAAGTTGTGGTTTACGAAGTTGAAGGCGTCTGAAATTCGCAATGTTTTGCCTACCTAAATTAATATTTTCACTAATTCGAACCATCTGTCCTAGATGATAGGCTCTTCAGCATACATAACAGTCAATTCAAACTCTGAGGGTAATTTTTTGAGCATTTAAAACCAGAAAAATGTCTTAGGAAACCAAATGAAAAAAAACACAGGAAAATAAAACGAACTAAATAACGAAAGAACGAAATAAAATGAAATCAGAAGAATAAATCAGAATTTTAAATATATTTGAAAAAATAAATACAAAAAAAAACTCTTAGAAATTCCATTCTGTAGCTTGTAAACAATATTCTAATGCGATCTCAAGATTTTCCACAAAGGAAATGACAAACCTGCAGCCATCGATGAAAATAACAAGTGAAATTCTGCGCTTCAATTGACCGTCAATATTTGAAGTATTTTGCAGAAAAAAACAAACACTTAATTCAAGTCGAAAATTGGAATTATTTTAAGGTGTAACAAAAAGAAGCTTATGAAAACTGAAATAAGGAATTTGTTTTAATCATTAAAGTAAGCAAACGAAAAGGCTGAAATTCAATAAGTAAAGACCTGAAACATTGAATTAAGGACTGTCCTTGCTGAAAGTAAGTCACATATTTATACTGAAATTATGCATCACCTCAACCCTCCCCCCCTCCACGCTACTAACCCTTAAGCCCTAACCTGAAATCACATGAATTATAAACATAATCTTTATAAAATCCTCTTAGATTTCCTATAAATTCACAAGTAGGACACTTTGTCTGCACCAAAATCTCGAAAACTTACTTTTTTATTTATGTGAACACCACTATGCAATCATACTTTTCGATGACAATCTGGACAAAGAACAATGTGTGACTTTTTAACTGAATACAATTTAAGATACACATGCAATTCCGGTTGTGTTCGAGAATTTTAGTGACTCACGACAAAGCGTCACTTGAAACGCGGACTAGATTATAAAAACGGAGCAGAATATCAAGACCGCGTCGGGCGCATGTCCCAGCACGATTAAGGCAGAGTCAACGTGAAATTCAGTAAGGCCTACTTCTTAATTCTAGGTAACGAAAGCCTTGTATGTTATTTCAGGTTGCCTCCAACTTATTTTCAGAACAGTACATTGAAAGTTAAATGCATAGTTTATTTTATTTCATTCGAGAAATGCTATACTGTGTATACTTAAATTTACGTGCTTCCTTATTTCAAGTCAAATTTAAAATTAAGTCGAATATAACTTTAAGTATTCGTTTTTGTTGTGTTGAACAACTCCAGCGTGATTGAATGAATGAGTCATGAACGTCGTTATTTCAAAGAACTGCAACAGCAGGTTTCTTTTTCCTTATCTCAGCGGGGCATCGTTATTGACGTTAAATCAGTGACGTTTTATTAAATTAAAATCTTGAGCGCTTGGCGTTCAACAGCCTCGGGATGCGAGCAACATAAAGCATTATGAAACTCGAATATGGCACTGACCTTGCTCTGCCGTCGTCTCTCCCCTTGCAGCATATACAGGGTGTCCCAGACTCAAATGTCCGGACATATATAGCTGTATAAAAATAAAATAAAAATAAATCGAAAATTCCTTTTTCCAACAATCAGTTGAAGTTTTAGTTTTTGAGTTATAAAATATTTAGGCTGGACCAATCAGGAGCACGGTATAAACAGACGTGCGTACGTGAGCAGGAGTCCGACGCAGTTTTATTGAAGCGCTCCTGATTGGTCCAGTTTAAATATTTTATAACTCAGTAATTAAAACTTCACCTGATTTTCTAAAAAGGAATTTTCGATTTACTTTATTTTTATTTTTATACAGCCATATAAGTCCGGACACTTGATTCTGGTCTACTTGAGCCTGTATAATGATTCATTGCGTTCACAGAGTTTGAGTGTTTAGCGCCGTATAGCGTTTGCGGAGTGAGCGTCTCCGACTTTAAATATGAGGTGAATATGCGGGCCAAATCTTGGTGTGTAGAAGTAAACTTTTTCCACCAGAAGTTCTTGATACAATCTGTTCCAGCACCGGAGAAGTTCTTTGTGCCTCTGAGTGCTTTTTTCAACTCTTCGGCAGTGATTGATGGACATTCCTCCTCATATTTTATGAGGTTGTCGCAAAATTCCTTGAAGTAGATGATAT
>JAABKJ010002268.1:0-28438 GCA_011634705.1 Andricus grossulariae
CTTTAAAAGAGGGACCAATTTTCTACAAAACAGTTCAATTTTTTAACATGAAAATATGAATTTTTAATAAAATAGATTAATTTGCAATCAAAAAAGACGAATTTGCAACCAAATAGTTCAAATTTTATCTTAAAAAAGATTTTTCAGTCATGAAAGAAAAAAAATTTACCCAAATTATTATTTTTGGGGGATAAATAATTATATTTTATTATTATATAAATAATAAAATAATTTAAAAGTTTATTTGTTTTTTAAGTTAAATAAATATATAATTTTCCTAAGATTCTTGAGAAAATTAAAAAAAAATTTTGAAGCTTCCAGATATGTCGAAAAAGTATAATTTTTTATTTTTCAGGATTTTGAAAAATTCGAGTCAGTTTTAAAGATATTGAAATATTCCTAAAAATTTTTAAAATCTTTCAAACTTAAAA
Organism: Andricus grossulariae; assembly: GCA_011634705.1. Lineage (NCBI taxonomy): Eukaryota > Metazoa > Arthropoda > Insecta > Hymenoptera > Cynipidae > Andricus > Andricus grossulariae. The sequence goes on from JAABKJ010002268.1 coordinate 432, forward strand.
AAATTGCCCTTACATCTTCCATATATTTTCGAAATTTGTAGAAATATTTTGAAATATTTTGAAACTTGTTCAAATTTTCTTTAAAAATTAATTTTTCAAAATAAAAAGTAATTCAAAATTTTCCCAGGAATCTCAAGAAATTTTTTTTATTTTCTTGAAACCCTCTCAAACTTCGTAAAAAGCTTCGAAATTTTTTTTTTGAAATCTTCAAAAGTTTACATTTTTTTTATATGTTTGGAATTCTTTTCAAACTTAAAATTTTTTTTAACCATTTTCAAAACTTTTAAGTCTTCTAAATATCTTTTAAAATTTTTCGAATTTTTCCAAAAATTGTCCTAAAGTTCTGAAAAATTACAAAATTTGCACTAAAATTTTCCAGAATCTGTTATGACAATTTTAGAAATCTGTTGCAATCTTTTAAAATCTGTTCTCATCTTTAAAAATGTTTTTAAATATTCTCTTAAAAATAATTTTTCTAAATAAAAAATCTGTTTTGTTTATATATCGAAATTTTAGAAAATAATTGAAAATCTTTTTAAATCTTTGTCAATTTTCTCTTAGAAATTACTTTCAAAATAAAAAATCAGTTTAAATTATCTCAGGAATTTTAAGAAAGTGTTTTTATTATATTGAAGCTTTTAAACTTCTTAAAAAGCTTCGAAATATTTTTCTGAATCTTCAAAATTTTCATTTTGTTCAAAATTTTTTGAAATATTTTCAAATTTTAAATTATTCTTTCAACTATTTCCAAAACTTTTAAATTTAAATTTTTAATTTTTCGAATTTTTCCAAAAATTGACTTAAAATTCTGAAAAATTACAAAATTTGCCCTAAAATTTTCCAGAATCTGTTATGACAATTTTAGAAATCTTTTGCAATCTTTTAAAAACTGTTGTCATCTTTTAAAATATTTAAAAATATTTTCTTAAAATTAATTTTTCAAAATAAAAAATCAGTTCAAATTTTCCTATGAATTCTAAGAAAATTTTTGCCTCATCGTGAATCCTTCCAAAATCCTTAAGAAGCTTCAAATTTATTTTTCCAAATATTCAAAGAAAAAAAAAATATTCAAAATATTCCAAAAAAATATTTAGAAAAAAAAACATTTTTTAAAACTTTTGAAATATTTTCAACTTTTTAATTAACTTTGAATATTTTTAAAATTTCGAAATATCTTGAACTTGCTCGCATTTTTTCTATATCGAAAATTTAGAAAATAATTGAAAATCTTCTGAAATCTTTGTCAATTTTCTCTTAGAAATTATTTTCAAAATAAAAAATCAGTTTAAATTTTCCCGGGAAATTAAAAAATTTGAACAAAATTTGCATTTTAAGAAAATTTTTTTATCATCGTGAATCCTTCCAAAATGCTTAAGAAGCTTCAAATTTATTTTTCCAAATATTCAAACAAAAATATTCAAAATATTCCAAAAAAATATTTAGAAAAAAAAACATTTTCTAAAACTTTTGAAATATTTTCAACTTTTAAATTAATTTTAAATATTTAAAAAATTTCGAAATATCTTGAACTTGCTCGCATTTTTTATATATCGAAAATTTAGAAAATAGTTGAAAATCTTTTGAAATCTTTGTCAATTTTCTCTTAGAAACTATTTTCAAAATAAAAAATCAGTTTAAATTTTCTCGGGAATTTAAAAAATTTGAACAAAATTTACATTTGAAGAAAATTTTTTTATCATCCTGAATCCTTCCAAAATCCTCAAGAAGCTTCAAATTTATTTTTCCAAATATTCAAAAAAAAAATTCAAAATATTAAAAAAAAACATTTTTTAAAACTTTTGAAATATTTTGAACTTTTAAATTAATTTTGAATATTTTTGAAATTTCGATATATTTTTCAATTTTGTCAATTTTCTCTTAGAAATTATTTTCAAAATAAAAAATCAGTTTAAATATTCCCATTATTTTCAAAATAAAAAATCAGTTTAAATTTTCCCGGGAATTTTAAAAATTTGAACCAATTTACATTTTAAGAAAATTTTTTTATCATCGTGAATCCTTCCAAAATCCTTAAGAAGCTTCAAATTTATTTTTCCAAATATTCAAACAAAAATATGCAAAATATTCAAAAAAAATATTTAGAAAAAAAAAACATTTTTTAAAACTTTGAAATATTTTCAACTTTTAAATTAATTTTGAATATTTTTGAAATTTCGATATATTTGTCAATTTTGTCAATTTTCTCTTAGAAATTATTTTCAAAATAAAAAATCAGTTTAAATATTCCCAGGAATTAAAAAAAAGTTTTTTCGATTACAAAATGGGATTTTTTTCAGAATTTGAGTAGACCCCTTTGAAGAAAAAAAAAAAAAAAAAAAAAAATGAAAAATGTACCTCTGAGTGCAGAAAAGTGCAACTGTTGGAATTTCGTAGACGTCTGAGCCCAGACCAAAAGTTACCCAGGCTTCAGTAAAAATTGGCTCTTGACAGGAATTGTTTACACAAATACTCACGGGTCCATTTTCTATTAAAACGTAGGGAATACAATTTTTCGAGAATTTTAAATCGAAATTTTCTTGAAAAAATGGTTCGTATGATACTTTCACATCCAAGGGCGATGTTATTTCGAGAGTGTGATGGTATCTGCAATAAGGTCAAAAATAATTATATTCATTTTTTGCAAATTTGAAATTTTGTATTTTAATAGAGGGACATTTTTTAGTTTTTAACATTTTTTTTAATTGGAAGGGAGAGGATCTTGGTTTTTAATTTTTTTCTAAATTGGAAGAGGGAAATTAATTTTTTCAAACATTTTTATTGATTTGGTAAGGAAGCTCTTTTTGGTTTTCAGTTTTTTTTTTAAATTTCAAAAGTGACATTTTTTCAACACTTTTATTTTGTTGGTAAGGAAGATCTTTTTGGTTTTCAATTTCTTTTTCTAAATTGGATGAGATAATTTTTTGGTTTTTAACATTTTTATTGAGTTGAAATGAAGGAATTTTTGGTTTTTAATTTTTTCTGAATTGGAAATGGAAAATTAGAATTTTTAAACATCTTTATTCAGTTGGAAGGGAGGAAATTTTAGTTTTTATTTTTGTCTAAATTGAAAGAGTGACATTTTTTATTTTTAACATTTTTGTTGAGTTGGCAGGGAAGAAAATTTTAATTATTTTTTTGAATTGGAAAAGTAAAATTAAAATTTTTAAATATTTTCATCGGGTTGGTAGGGAACCAAATTTTGGGTTTTAAATTTTGTCCGAATTGGAAAAGGAAAATTAAATTTTTTTAACATTTTCATTGAGTTGGTAGGGAGCAAAATTTTTGGTTTTAAATTTTTTCTGAATTGAAAAAGGAAAATTAAAAGTGAGGTGAAATGAGGAGAGGTTTAGTTAGGATAAATGAGCGGAGAGGAAGTAGGGATAATGCCGTGAGTGGAAGCAGACTAAGTGAGGCGAGGGGAAGTAGGAAAAGTGATGGCAAATGAGGAGGAAATTAGGGGTGCGGAAGTGGAGGAAATTAAGGGAAAGGAAGTAAAGGAATTGAGGGGAAATTAGCGAAGGGGAAGTAGGAGGAATGATGGAATTGAGGGGAGAGCGAAGTATGGGAAGTAAGTGGAAATTAGGGGAAATGGAGGGAAGTGAGAGGGGTGGGAGTAGATGAATTGAGGGGGAATGAAGCGAGGTTCAGAGATGGTAAATCAACGGAGTGGAAATAGGAAAAATTCGATGAGGAGAAGTAGGGGAAGCGATGGAAAATAAGGGTGAAATGAGGGGTGGTAAAGCAGAGAATCTAAGGGGCTAGGAAGTTAAGGAAATAAGGGGATAGGAAGTAGAGGAAATAAGGGGATAGGAAGTAGAGGAAATAAGGGGATAGGAAGTAGAGGAAGTGAGGGGCAATTATAGGAGGGGAAGTAGAAGAAATAAAGGGACAGAAAGTAGGGGAAATTAGGGAAGGGGAAACAGGGGCGATGAGGAAATTATAGAAAGTAAGTGGAAATTAGGGGAGGAGAATGGAAATGGAGGGAAGTGAGAGCGGTGGGGGTAGATGAAGTGAAGAGAAATGAGGAGAGGTTTTGAGAGGGTAAATCAGCGGAGTCAAAATAGGAAAAATTCAGAGAGGAGAAGTATGGGAAGCGATGTTAAATGAGAGGGGAACGAGGGGAGGAAATGTAGAGGAAATGAGGGGATAGGAAGTAGAGGAAGTGAGGGAAAATTATAGTAGGGGAAGTGGACAAAATAAAGGAAAAGAAACTAGGGGCAGTGAGGGGAAAATAGGAAAGGGAAAGTACGGGAAATGAGGGAATTATGAAAAGTAAGTGAAGATTAGGGGAGGAGGGGAAATGGAGGGAAATGAGGGGCTGGGAGTAGAAGAAGTGAGGGGGAATGAGAGGTTCAGACAAGATAAATGAGTGAAGGAAGTAGGTAAAGTGACGGAAAATGAGCGAAGGGGAATTACTGGGATGGGGGAATTGATGAGAGAGTGAAGTAGGGGAATTAAGTGGAAATTAGGAGAGAAGAGGGGAAATGGAGGGGAATGAGAGTAAAATAAGTGAGGGAGAATGAGAGGTTTAGACAGGATAAATGAGTGGAATGTGAATAGGAAAAATTCGGGGAGGGGAAGTAGAACGAGCGATGGAAAATAAGGAGAGGGGACGTAGAAGAAATCAAGCTAAAGGAAGTAGGTAAAGTGAGGGAAAATTAGCGGAGGGGGAGTAATGGGATGAGAGAATTGATGGGAGAGGGAAGTAAGTGAAAATTAGAGGGGAAGAGGGGAAATGGAGGGCAATGAGGCAAGTGGAAGTATAAGAAGTGAAGGGGAATGAGAGGTTTAGACAGCATAAATAAGTGGAATAGGAATAGGAAAAATTAGGGGAGGGGAAGCAGAGGAGGCGATGAAAAATGAGGAAATAAGGAGAGTGGAAGTAGAGGAAATAATGCTAAAGGTAGTAGCAGGATGAGTGTATTGATGGAAGAGGGAAGTATGGGAAGTAGATTGAAATTAGGAGTGGAGAGGGGAAATGAAGGGAAGTGAGGGAAGTGAGAGGGGTGGGAACTAAAGAAAATTAAGGCAGATCAAGTAAGGGAAGTGAGGGAATTGATGGAAGGGGCAGGTATGAAAAGTAAGTGGAAATAAGAGGGTTAGTGACTGTAAATGGAAGGAATGAAGTTAAGGAAAATGCGGGGAGGGGAAGCAGAGGTAGTATGGGGAAATGAGGAAAGGGGGAAGTACGGGACCTGAAGGGTGGGAAAGTAGAAAGGGGTGGGAAAGTAAAGTGAGGGAAAATAAGGAGAGAGTGATTGAGGGGAAAGAAGCGGTCGGGAAGTAAGGAAAATTGGGAGATGGAAAAGGTACAGAAATTGAGAGGAAATTTAGAGAGGGTAAATAGAGGTAGTGAAAGGAAATTAGGGAGGTAAAGTAGGCGAAATGATTGGAAGTGGACGAGGGTAGTGATTGAAGTGAAGAATGGGCCAGTAGGGTAGTGCGGGTGAGTAGGCGAGGGAGAGTAATGGTTGGGTGAGGTCAGTAAGTATGTGTCAGCTCGGGTAGAGAGTAGAATAGGAAGTCGAGGAGGAAGAAGTTCAGCAAGTAAGTAGAAGGGGCAGTAGAGGAGAAAGAAGTTCGGGAAGGTAGTGAAAGGGGAAGTAGAGGAGGAAAAAGTTCGGGAAGGGAGGAAAAGAAGAACTAGATGAGAAAGAAGTACGAGAAGGTGAAGTAGAGGAGGAAGAAGTTCGAAAAGGGAGTAGAAGAGGAAGTAGAGGAGGAAGAAGTTCAGAAAGGGAGTAGAAGCAGAAGTAGAGGAGAAAGAAGTTCGGTAAGGGAGTAAAAAGGGAAGTGGAGGAGGAAGAAGTTTAGGAAGGGAAGCGAATGAGAAGTAGAGGAGAAAGAAATTAGGAAAGGGAGTAGAAAGGGAAGTAAGGAGGAAGAAGTTCGGGAAGGGGCAGTCAAGGAGAAATAAGTTTGGGAAGGGACAGTACAACAGAAAGAAATTCGGGAAGGGGGTAGAAAGGGAAGTAGAGGTGGAAGAAGTTCAGGAAGGAGGGAGAAGGAGAAGTAGAGGAAAAAAAGGTCGGGAAGGGGAAGCTGAGAAGAGAGAAGTTCGGGAAGAGAGGATAAGGAGCAGTAGAGGAGAAAGAAGTTCGGGAAGGCAGTAGAAAGGGAAGTGGAGAAGGAAGAAGTTCAGGAAGGGAGGAGAAGGATAAGTAGAGGAGAAACAAGTTCGGGAAGCGAGTAGAAGGGGAAGTAGAGAAGAAAAAAATTCAGGAAGGGAGAAGGAGAAGTAGATGGAAAGAAGTTCGGGAAGGGGATGTAGAGGAGGCAGAAGTTCGGGAGGGGAATAGTAGAGGGAAGTAGAGAAGGAAGAAGTTTGTGTAGGGAGAAGTAGAGGAGAAAGAAGTTCGTGAAGCGGAAATAGAGGAGGAAGAAGTTCGGGAAGGGAGTAGAAAGAAAAGTAGAGGAGAAAGAAGTTCGGGAAGGCAGGAGAAGAAGAAGTAGAGGAGAAAGAAGTTCGGGAAGGGAGAAGAAGAAGAAGTAGAGAAGAAAGAAGTTCGTGAAGGCAAAGTAGAGGATAAGGAAGTTCGGAAAGGGAGTAGAAAGGGGAGTAGAGGAGAAAGAAGTTCGGAAAGGGGAAGTAGAGGAGAAAGAAGTTCGGGAAGGGAGTAGAAAGGAAAGTAGAGGAGAAAGAAGTTCGGGAAGGCAGGAGAAGAAGAAGTAGAGGAGAAAGAAGTTCGGGAAGGGAGGAGAAGAAGAAGTAGAGAAGAAAGAATTTCGTGAAGGCAAAGTAGAGGATAAGGAAGTTCGGACAGGGAGTAGAAAGGGGAGTAGAGGAGAAAGAAGTTCGGAAAGGGGAAGTAGAGGAGAAAGAAGTTCGGGAAGGGGGAGTAGAGGAGAAAGAAGTTCGGAAAGGGGAAGTAGAGGAGAAAGAAGTTCGTAAAGGGAGCAGTAAAAAGAAATAGAGAAGAAAGAAGTTCAGGAAGGGAGGAGGAGGAGAAAGAAGTTCGTGAAGTGGAAATAGAGGAGGAAGAAGTTCAGGAAGGGAGCAGAAGGAGAAGTAGAGGAGAAAGAAGTTCGTGAAGGGAGGAGACGGAGAAGTAGAGGAGAAAGAAGTTCTGGAAGAAAAATTTGAGGAGAAAGAAATTCGGAAAGGGAGCAGAAAGGTAAGTAGGGGAGAAAGAAGTTCGGGAAGGGAGGAGAAGGAGAAGTAGAGGAGAAAGAAGTTCTGGAAGCGGGAGTTGAAGAGACAGAAGTTCGGGAAGGACAAGTAGAGGAGAAAGAAGTTCGGGAAGGGCAATTAGAGGAGAAAGAAGTTCGGGAAGGGACTATAAAGGGAAGTAATGGAGGAAGAAGTTCAGGAAGTGAGGAGAAGTAGAGGAGAAAGAAGGGAATAGAAAGGGAAGTAGAGGAGGAAGAAGTTCAGGAAGGAAGGAACAGGAGAAGTAGAGGAGAAAGAAGTTCAGGAAGGAAAGTAAGGGAGAAAAAGTTCGGGAAGGGGCAGTAGAGGAGAAATAAGTTTGGGAAGGGAGTAGAAAGGGAAGTAGGGGAGGAAGAAGTTCAGGAACGGAGGAGAAGGAGAAGTGGAGAAGAAAGAAGTTCGGGAAGGGGAAGCAGAGGAGAGAGAAGTTCAGGAAGGGGAAGTAGAGGAGAGAGAAATTCGGGAAGGGAGGATAAGGAGAAGTAGAGGAGAAAGAATTTCGGGAAGGGAGTAGAAGGAGAAGTAGAGGGGGAAGAAGTTCAGGAAGCGGAAGTAGAGGTGCAAGAAGTTCGGGAAGAGAGTAGAAAGGAATGTAGAGAAGAAAGAAGTTCGGGAGGGAGAAAGTAGTTCGGAAAGGGAGTTGAAAGGGAACTAGGGAAGAAAGAAGTTCAGGAAGGGAGAAGAAGGTGAAGTAGAAGAGAAAGAAGTTCGGGAAGGGAGTAGAAAGGGAAGTAGAGGAGAAAGAAGTTCGGGAAGGGGAAGTAGAGGAGGAAAAAGTTCAGGAAGGGGAAGTAGAGGAGAAAGAAGTTCGGAAACGAATTAGAAAGGGAAGTAGAAAAGGAAGAAGATCAGGAAGGGAGGAGAAGGAGATGTAGAGGAGAAAGAAGCTCGTGAAGCGGAAATAGAGGCAGAAAGAGTTCAGGAAGGGGGGAGAAGGAGAAGTAGAGGAGAGAGACGTTCGGCAAGAGGAAGTAGAGGAGACAGAAGTTCAGGTATGGGGGGAAGAGTAGAAAGAAGATCGAAAAGGGAGTAAAAATAGAAGTAGGTAAGGAAGAAGTTCAGGAAGGGAGGAGAAGGGGTAGTAGAGGAGAAAGAAGTTCGGGAAGGGGGAATTATAGGAGAAAGAAGTTCGGGAATGGGGATTAGAGGAGAAAGGAAAGTAGAGGAGTTAGAAGTTTGGGAAGGGAGTAGAAGGAGAAGTAGAGGAGGGAGAAGTTCAGGAAGGGAGGAGAAGGATAACTAGAGGAGAAAGAAGTTCGGGAAGGGGAAGTAGAGAAATAAGAAGTTCGGGAAGAGAGTAGAAAGGGAACCAGAGAAGGAAGAAGTTCAGGAAGGGAGGAGAAGGAGAAGTAGAGGAGAAAGGAGTTCGGGAAGGGAGGAGAAGGAGAGGTAGAAGAGAAAGAAGTTCGGCAACGGAAAGTAGAGGAGAAAGAAGTTCGGGAAGGGAGGAAAAGAAGAATTAGAAAAGAAAGAAGTTCAGGAAGGGAGGAGAAGGAGAAGTAGAGGAGAAAGAAGTTCCTGAAGCGTAAATAGAGGAGTAGGAAGTTCAGGAAGGGAGCAAAAGGAGAAGTAGACGAGAAAGAAGTTCGGGAAGGGGAAGTATAGGAGAAAGAAGTTCGGGAACGGGGATTAGAGGAGAACGAAGTTCGAAAAGGGAGTGAAAATGGAAGTCAGTAAGGAAGAAGTTCAGGAAGGTAGGAAAAGGTGTAGTAGAGGAGAAAGAAGTACGGGAAAGGAGTAGAAGCGGAAGTAGAGGAGGTAGAACTTTAGGAAGGGAGGAGAAGTAAAGGAGAAAGAAGTTCGGGAAGGGGAAGCAGAGGAGAAAGAAGTTGGGGAAGGGAGGATAAGGAGAAGTAAAGGAGAAAAAAGTTCGGGAAGAGAGTAGAAAGGGAAGTAGAGGAGTTAGAAGTTTGGGAATGAAGTATAAGGAGAAGTAGAGCAGGAAGAAGTTCAGGAAGGGAGGAGAAGGATAAGTAGAGGAGAAAGAAGTTCGGGAAGGGGTCGTAGAGCAGAAAGAAGTTCGGGAAGGGGAAGTAGATAAGAAAGAAGTTCGGGAAGGGGAAGTAGAGAAGAAAGAAGTTCGGGAAGAGAGTAGAAAGGGAACTAGAGGAGGCAGAAGTTCAGGAAAGGAGGAGAAGGAGGAGTAGAGGAGAAAGGAGTTCGGGAAGGGAGGAAAAGGAGAGGTAGAGGAGAGAGAAGTTCGGGAAGGGAAAGTAGAGGAGAAAGAAGTTCGGTAAAAGAGAAGAAACGGAATTGGAGAAGGAAGAAGTTCAGGAAGGGAGGAGAAGGAGAAGTAAAGAAGAAAGAAGTTCGGGAAGGGGAAGAAGAGGAGAGAGAAGGTCGGGAAGGGAGGATAAGGGGAAGTAGAGGAGAAAGAAGTTCGGGAAGGGAGTCGAATAGTAAGTAAAGGAGGAAGAAGTTCAGAAAGGGAGGAGAAGGGGAACCAGTGGAGAAAGGAGTTCGGGAAGGGAGGAGAAGAAGGGTGGAGTGAGGGGAGAGGTATAGGAGGAGAGGGGAAAGTAGGAGGAGTAAAGGAGGGAAAATGTGGAATTTTTCTTTTGTAAATAATTAGACTCTTTTCAAGAATTATTCATTAATAATTAATACCTTGTGGAGTAAACTTTTCGAAGTGCCAATTCCCAAAGAGAAGTTACGACATTTTCACTAATTTTGTGAACAGTCATCAGCTGTCTCGGTAATTCGATTGTAATTTCCTCGATACCAATTTCTTCCGATAATCGTAATTTTATATTACAGTTTCGAAAGTCACTTCTTGGATTTGATTGAAAGCACCTGAATCAGGAAAATAAATGTTATATTTAGATTATTAATAATAAAATATTAAATTAAAAAATATTGTTTATAAAATTATAAATAAATAATTGATTGAATTACCCGCGAGCTACGGCGTTTCTCAAATCCCCTCCAAAGGAATTTCGAATTTTCGAAACGAGTTGGGAGAGCAAAGGATAGGATAAGTAATTTAAATCTCGATTTAGATCAAATCGAATAAAGGGCGACGAGACGAATCCATTCAGTGGCAAATACCTCAATCTGATATATAAAAATAAAAAAAATTATTAATATTTTTTTTTAATTAATTTTTTAAAATAATTTAAAATTTATTTCTAGATTTACCTGTTTGAACGAACTGAGATATTTATTAATTCTGGTGCTAAAGTTAATCTATTTGGAAGCTCCTTCAGAAAATTATTGTCTACGATTAAATCTTCAAGTTTTGGAAGAGATCCTAGCCATTCTGGCAAAGTAATGAGGCGATTATTAGATATGGAAAAGTATTCCAAATTCCTCAACTGACTGCAGGCTGTTTTTAATTTAAAGAAAATATAATTAATTTTTTTATTCATTTATAAAAAAACTATATATAATAAATATATAATAATAAATGCTTAAATTTAAAGAAAGATAAATAATAATGATGAATTGATATAAATAATACTTGCAAGATTTATTGCCATTTAAAGATTTTAACTAATTTTTTTTTTACTTTTTAATTGATAAAAATTTCGATGTTAAAACGATCACTTTGGATAGTGGCGTTCCTGGTTCAAATCCCGGCTGGGGCAGATTTTTTCTGGTTCTTCAAAAATTATTTGTCCAAAGTAATCGCTTTAACATCGAAATTTGTATTAATTAAAAAAAATTAAAAGCTCATGTAAAATTCTTTTACTAAGTTCGGACAAATTGCTATTGGAAAATAAAATCCAACAGTAGAATCTATCATTTTATTTATGTCAATCTGTTTGAAAAAAAAAACATGATGAATTGCATTTGCGAGAACGCAGCGTTACTAATAAGTGTCTATTCATCATCAAAAATTGCAATTCAGTGCTGACGTTTTTCTACATATAGAAACACAGCTGCACTAGTGATATTATAATCGAGGTGAAAGTCGACACCTCGAGAATTTGACGGAAGCTTTTTTTGTCCAACCCAAACAAAACTACAAAAAAAAAGAAAAAAAAAACTACAAAAGAATTTTAATGATTAAATGAAGGATAAAAAACATATTCATTAAACTAATGCGACAATGATAAAAAGCATAGAAAAGATCACTATTAAATTATAACCAATTTTGATACTCTTATGTTAATTTTTATTTAAATTCGTAACTTTTCAGTTTATTCTTTTGAATTTTCTGCAACTTTGTAAATCGCAATTTCTGAATGAGGAAGTTTAATTATAAAAGTTTATCTATAAAAGAAAAATTTGTTATTTTAAATGATTCTTTAATAATAAAGCCGACAATTCTGTTCTTAACTTCTTGATTAAATGTTTAAAAAATGAATTTTAAATATTTTTTAATATTTGGAAAAGATTCGGTACTTAACATTTTGCCACCACAATAAACAATTTGTGAACTTTTTCAAACAGGTAAAAAATGTGTTAATGATTTAGGTTTTTAAAACTATTTTAAATATGAAAAGATTTCAAAAATGTTAACAAAGTGTAGATTTTTGAATAAAATTTCGAAGCTTTTTAAGGATTTTTACAGGTTTTAAGATAATAAGATATTTTAATGGATTATTTTTTAAATTAATTTTAAGAAAATAATTATAAAGATTTATAAACGTTTCAAATGATTTTCTAAATTTTCGGAAAAGAATGTAGAAGATATTGAAGCAAAATTTTTCAATATTGATAAAAAAATAACTTTAAACTTAAATAGATTTCAACAAATTTAAAATAAAATTTAGATTTTTCAAAATTTCGAAACAAAAATTAAATTTTTTTTACAAAATATTGAAAGTTTAAGAGAAAAAAAATTTCGTTAAAAGAAAATTTCAAAAATAATTACAAATTTGAAAATATTTCAAAAAACTTGAAACAAAATGTAATTTTTTGAAGATTTCGAAATGAAATTTTTAAACATTTAAAATTATTTTGAAAGGTTTTATGATAATAAAAAAATTTTCTCATGATTCTTGGGAATATTTAAAAAGATTTTAAAACATTATAAAAGATTTCCAAAATTGTAACAAAAACGAATCTTAAAGATTTTAATACAATTTCAGAAATAATTCTAGTCAGTTTAAAAGATGTTTAGGAATTTTAGAAGTTCTGAAGAGATTAAAAACATTTTAAAACTTTGAAAGATTTCCAAAAATTTCAAAAATATTTTAAATATTTTCTAAGCATCAAAAAGACCAAAAAAAAATTTTTAATCTGACACCAATTTTTCCTGAACTTTTGCAAAATCCATTAAAATAAGAATTTATATTTTTGAAATTTTCTAAATACTTTTTCGACTTATCTCCAATCTTCAAAAATATTTTGGAACTTTCTCGAGATACCTAGAAAAATTGAAAAAAAATTTTTTTTTAATTCATCTATTTTTCTAAACATTTCATCTTTTTTTTATTAAAACTAAAAATATTTGGTTTAAAATAATTTTTTTTTTTTGAAGATTCAATTTTTTTGTCAATAATTAAACTACTTGGTTAAAATTTAAACTGCTTTGTTAAAAATTCACTTTTTTGGTTGAAGATTCATAATTTTAGTAAAAAAATTAACTGTTGCGTAGAAAATTCGTCTCTTTTTAGAAATATTAAATTTTTTTTGGTTAAAAATACAACTCGTTAAAAAAAATTAATATTTTTTGGTTCATGATTAAACTATGTTGCTGAGATTTTATCTGTTTTGGATAAATTCAACTGTTTTTGATTAAAAATATTGAAATAAGGTTTACATTTCTAAAAAATTTTACGTTATCATTTTTCGTTGCAAGTCGGTAGTTTTGATAACAAATAATTAGAATTAAAAAATTTTTAAAAATAATTTTAGGTTATGTTAACGTTATCACTCAAAAATCGGTTATTTTTAATCAAAATCATTAAATCTCAAAAGAAGATTCACATTTCTGGACAATTTTAGGTTATGTTAACGCTATCACTCAAAAATCGGTTATTTTAAACCAAAATCATTAAATCTCAAAAAAATTTCACATTTCTGAACAATTTTAGGTTATGATATGTAATAATTAAATTTAAAAAAACTACATATATTTTTTACAACAATTTTAGGTTATGTTCTTGTTTTTTACCACAAGTCGGTGTAGATTTCAAAGACTTACAATTTTTTTTTAATTTTAGGATATGTCAACATTTTTCAAATCACTTATTGAAATCGGATTTCAAACGAAAAATATTAGGCATAGAAAATATTTATGATTAAAAAAAATTCTTGTTATGTTAGTGTTTTTCATGGGAAATTGGAATTTGTGATAAATATAATAATATAATATCAATTATCAAAAATGAATCTATAAAATCCAAATTTTTTGAATTAACAATAATTTTATATTTTAATTTCAGAATTTCATTTTCTAGGTATTATATACTATTTAAAAAACTGAAAAATTTCTTTCCAACAAAGAAATTTGCGAATTTTGATTAAAATACTTGTCGCGGATTTGGGAACAATTTAAGGTTATGTTAACATTTTCACAAACAATCGGTTATTTTTAACCAAAATCATTAAATATCAAAGAAAATTTACATTTCTGAACAAGTTTATGTCATGATAATTTTTTATGTCGCAAATCGGTCATTTTAATGAAAAATAATGGGATTAAATTTTTTTTAAATCTTAGGTTATGCTCGTGTTTTTCCTCTGAAATCGGTGTAAATTTCGAAGAATATTTGCAATTTTGGAAGAATTTTAGGATATCTTAATATTTTTCAAATCAATGATTAAAATCGGATTTAAAACGAAAAAATATTAGGTTTAAAAAAATATGTATAATCTTAGAAAAAAAGTTTATTATGATAGTGTCTTTCGTCGCAAATCAGTACTTTTAATACAAAATAACCGTATTTCTAAAATAAAAGTTTTTTGAACAATTTTAGATCATACTCGTCTTATGCACAATTTTAGGTTACGTGAACATTTTTCAAACCGGTGATTAAAATCGAATTTTGTTCGTTAGAGTTTTTCGCCGGAAATTGGCACTTGTGGAAAATATACACTGGAACCTGGATTTGTGCACGGTTTCGGGCATGGCTTGCCGTGGCCTTCGACACAAATCGAGGGTCTCCGAACGTAAACAGACAGGGCCGTGTCAATCATTTCTGAGGGGGCGCGCGTTTTTTTAAATTTAAACCAAATTTTGTAATTCCAAATTATTTAAAAAGCTTACAATTTTATTTCCAACAGAGAAAGTTGCAAATTATGTTACAAATATTTGTTACGTCCCTGAAGAGAAGCAGAAACCGTTACTCTTTGGTTTGCTCCACTTAGTTGCGCCTAAATCGAATATATAAACTGCGTGTATGCCTTTCTAAAGTATCAGAATAATCGTAAGATACCAGAAACAAGTGGCTGAAACAGCTTCTGTTACATAACTCATGTACCCGCTTAAACATCAATACCGTCATATTATTATTACTATTTTTTTTTTTTTTTTTATATTATCCACAACATTGCACAGAGAAATTCGAATCCGATCATTAGCCGACAAATTGAACGTGAGAAATTATAATTATAATCTTAAAATAGATTAGCGCAATCTTTATAGAAATTGTGGGAAAAAAATAGAATGGAAAGGCCGAGTTCAGGTGTGAGAATTAAGTGGTGAAAGTGTGGGGGTTGCGCACTTGAAAGTTAGAGATAAGATAAGATTTCTTTTGTCTTTTTTATTAAACTATTTTTTTTTCCTGCGACTATAACTTTCAATTTCTAATGCAGGAAATTTCCTCAGTTTTTTTTTTCAATAAGTAGAAAACAAACACGCGCGCTATGTGCGCGATTATTTTATTTGTCTCACGTAATTTTTTAATAAAAATAATATATTGATATTGATAACAAAATTTGTGTTGCATTTTTGTGCAAAAATAAAAATTTCCAAAGAAAAACTTCAACATAACAGCTTTTTAGTTTTTTTTTTTCTATTACTAGAAATCAAAGACGCGCGCTACGCGTGTCATTATTGCTTTATTTGACTCGTGCAATTTTTAAATTAAAAAATATAAAAATATTACTACAAAAATTTTTTATTTCATAGTATATGTTAGGGGCTGTCTGTAAATTACGTAGTTTTGCCCCCCCCCCCTTCCAAGCCGAAAATTCTCGCAAAATAGTTCAATTTTGCATTAAAAAAAAATTAATTTTAAACAAAAAATAAAACGACTTTTCAGGCCAATAATTTAACTTTTAGTAAAAAAAAAAGTTCAATTCGAAACCAAGAAGATTAATTTTTTTCAAGCAAAAAGATTAATTTTCAACCGAAAAAAAAACGAATTTTCAAATAAAATTATGAATCTTTAACTGGAATAGTTGAAATTTAGTAAAATTTTCAACCAGAGATGAATTTCCAACTAAAATGAAGAATCCTCAACCAAAAAAATGACTTTTTTTTACAAAATTGTTGCATTTTCTACCAACTATGATTGATTTTTAACCAAAACTGATTTTAATTTTAAATAAAAAATAGTTAGTCAACAAAAAGACGAATTTTCAACAAAACAGTTGACTTTCAAATCAAAAAGAATTTCTTAACAAAATTGTTCACATTTTTCAAACAAAAACATGAATTTTTCATCCAATGGTTGAATTTTCAATTAAAAAATATAAATTTACAAAAAAAATGAAACAGTTAAATTTTTAGTTGAAAATTCATCGATGCATTTGTTTGAAAATGCATTTTTTTGTTGTTGTTGAAAATTGGTCTTTTTGGTTGAGAGTTAATCTTTGTAGATTGAAAATTCAACTACATATTTGAATGAAAATTTAACTATTTTGTTGAAAATTCGTTATTTTTTATTATTTTATTTTTTATTTTTGAAAATTCAACGTTTTTGTTGGAAATTCGTCTATTTCGTCATTAGAAAAATCCTTTAACACAACAGAGCAAAAAATTGCAAAATAAATTAATTTTGAAAAAAAACACTTAAATTTTCGACTAAAAAAGATCCATTTTTTACAACAAAAAATGGAATAGTTAGACTTTCAGTTGAAAAATATAATTTTCAACAAAAAAAAAACGGATTTTCAACCCAAAAGATGAATTTTTAAACAAGAAGATTAATTTTTAAATAAAAGATTCATTTTCTACCAAAAATTCAATTTTTCAACAAAATACATGAATTTTTAACGAAATAGTTGCATTTTTAATTAAAAACGACAAATTTCCAACCAAATAGTTGAATTTTTAACTTAAAAAATCATAATTTTCAATCGAAAATGAAATAGTAACATTTTTAGTTAAAAAATGTAATTTTAGACCAAAGAAATAAGAGTTTTCAACTAAAACAATGAATCTTCAACTGAAATAGTTGAATTTTCAAACAAAAACAAAATTAATGTTTAATAAAAAAGATAAATTGTCAACCAAGACTTAAATAATTAAATTTTAAGTTAAAAAAATTAATGATTAACCAAAAAATGAATTTTCAATTACAACTACGGAATTTTCAATTGGAAGAAGTTAAATTTTCAGTTAAAAAATTACTTTCAAAAAAACAAACTAACTTTTCAAAAAATAGTTACATTTTCAAATAAAGTAAAGATTTTTTAAATAAAATTTTTAATATTAACTGAAATACTTGATTTTTTAACCGAAACAAATTTTTAAACAAGAAGATTAACTTTCAAAGAAAAATATATTTTTCTACATACAAAAAAAAAAAATTTCTGAAAAAAAAAATTGATTTTCTAACAAAAGACGTGAATTTTCAATGAAGTAGTTGAATTTTCAATTAGAAAAGACCAATTTTCGTCCAAATTTTTGAACTAAAAAAATTAAATTTTCAACTAAAAATGAAACTGTTAAATTTTCAACATTTTCAAACAAAGCGATGAATTTTCAAATAAAATTATAAAGATTTAACTGGAATACTTGACCTTTTGACAGACAAGAATTTTTAAACAAGAAGATTAACTTTCAAAGAAAAATATATTTTCCTACAAAAAAATGGATTTCCTAACAAAATACTTGAATTTTTGATGAAATAGTTGAATTTTCTATTAGAAAATACAAATTTTCACCAAAATTCTTGAATTTTAAACTAGAAAAAAATAACTTTTTAACTAAAAATGGAAGAATTAAATTTTCAGGAAAAGAAATTAATTTTCAACCAAACTGACGAATTTCAATCACTAAAACGAAGAATCTTCAACTGGAATAGTTGAATTTTATGCCAAAAAGATGAATTGTCAACCATGAAGATTAATTTTCTCCAAAAAAGACGAATTTCTACAGAGTTCATAAATTTTCAAACAAATTGTTTCATTTTTAAGTGCAAAATATTAATTTTCAACCAAGTAGTTGAATTTTCACCAAAAAAATATAAACTGATTTTCAACAAAGTGCATAGTTACATTTTCAACCAAAGATGAATTTCAAATTAAAATTATGAATCTTCAACCCAAAAAAAAATTTTATATAAAAGAATTTAACTTTCAACCCAATCAATTTATTTCCAACCTAAAAGATAAATTTTCAAATAAAATGATAAATATTTAACTGAAATACTTGAATTTTTAACCGAAAAGAAGAATTTTTAGAAAAAGAAGATTAACTTTCAAAGAAAAAGATAATTTTCTACAAAAAATCGATTTTTTTACAAAATACATGAATTTTCAATTAAAATACGCAATTTATCATTTAAATTGTTACATTTTCAACTAAAAAAATAATTTTCAACTAAACTATTGAATTTTCAACCAAAAAGATAAATTTTCAAACGAGAAGATTAATTTTCAAACAAGAAGATTAATTTTCTACCAAAATATAAATTTTAAACAAAATACATGAATTACTAGCAAAATAGTTGAATTTTCAATTAAAAAAGATATTTTTTCAACCAAAAATGGAATAACTAAATTTTTAGTTAATGAAATTAATTTTCAACTAGAATAGTTGGATTTTATGCCAAAAAGATGAATTTTCAATGATAAAGATTAATTTTCTACCAAGAAAGGCGAATTTTTCACAAAGTACATGAATTTTCAAACAAATTGTTTAATTTTTGAATGCAAAATATCAATTTTTGATATAATAACCAAAAAAGATTTTAATTTAATATAAAAAAAATTATAATTCATTCAAAAAAGATGATTTTTCAACAAAATAAGTGCATTTCTAACCAAAAAGATTAGTTTTCTAATAAAATTATGTATTTTTAACAAAAGGGTGATTTTCAATCAAGAAGATTAATTTTCTACCAAAAAATACGAATTTTCATCAACAACAAACAATTTGAAGAACAATTGTTCAACTTTGTACCGAATTCCAACCAAAAAACATAAATTCGGATCGAAAAATATAATACATAGTTCGATTGTTCAACAAAAAAGGTTTAAATTTTATATTAAAAACTAGCAATTTTAGCTAAATTGCAATTTTTATCAGGATTCATAATAATTCAATTGATAGCCCTTTTTACACATTTTACATACGAACTGATTATTATTATATTGTTTCCTAATTTTCCCGGCTCTAAAGTGCCAAACTTACTGAAACAATTTGAATTTTTACATTTTTCACAAGTTTTTAAATAATACGATTAGTGAATTAATTCATTTCGTTATTTCAGACAAAAAATGTTACCAAAAGTAAGCTTTTCATGAAATAAGTAACTTTTGAGTAACCGCGGAACAAAAAAGTAACTAAGTTACTAAAAAGTATCCCGTTCCGAGCCTTGTCATCTTGATGATAATGGTGATTTTAATCTGAAATTGTTTTATTTGGTTTATAAAATATTCTACGTTAAAAATGTTACAAGATTAAAATGCTGCTCCTTGAATATGCATCAGTGGCCCGAGAAAATGAAAAATTGTTCAGGGCATTATTATATTTTGTCTTCTACTTTTTTTAAATGTCTAGCAATAAAACTGAAATAAAAGTTCAATATCCTTCTTGTTCTTGTTTTCAACTCCATTGAAGTGGGTAAATCCATGTGTCTATTGGTCAGGTTGGTTTTTCCCTGTTTATGTTGTATAAACATAGTAAATGTGTGGTTGACCTGCCGGTGAAAGTCACCTGCAAAAGCCACACGAGATCCAAAAAGGAATACAAGAACAACTTTAGTGAAGCCGCAATCCTATGGATTTGCGGATAGGATGTACGCTTTATAGCCGCAAGGCCACATTCTGGAAGTAATTGGCAAAACCGTATATTCTCGCCATTTAATTTATCGCCAAGCCAAGTGGAATTCCCTCATATCCTTTTTTTTTTGTAATTTACCCCTTTTGATGAAACCCTTTTCATTTATTCGGACCACTTGCCCCAGGCAATATTTTTATCATCCGACAAAACATGTTTACGTTTTCGTCTCGGTTTTCGTAAAATCCCAGTTTAAAGTTCATCGTTCCCAATTCCGCTTCCTGATGTATCAGATACTACACTGTGTGAAATTTTTGCAATTTTAGCATACATACAGTAAGTTTCTTTCACATACATAAATTTCATAGCTTCTTTATATACTAAAATTCATATATGTGTTTACTATATTCAGCTACGCAAGCGCGTTTTGTTTCAGTTCTTTGTAATGCTAAAAGGTACGGCTTCTTTCTGCGAAGATATGCGAAGTCATCTCTTTAAAACGTATGTTTAATTCATTAACGTAAATGTAGCTTAACCATATGATTATTTGAAAACTAAAATTTTGTTCTTTAATTTACTTTTTCATCTGATCATGTTTACAGATGATGAAGACGCAAAACGGAACGCGTATACTGAATTTAGTATATGCGTATACTAAATTTCGTATACATGTGTACTGAATTTAGTGTACGCGTATACTAAATTTCATGTGCGTGAATACTAAATTCAGTATATGCATATACTAAATTTACTGTACGCTGGTATACTAAATTTAATTTCATGTTGTGAATTCTTGCTTCCGTTACATGTATACTAAATCTAGTACAGATTTTCTAACAGTGTACGTAAAAGAAACTTACTGTACACTTAATAAATTTAGTATACATATAACTTCATAAAAGAAATTTAGTATACATAAATATACTAAAATTAAAAAGTGTAATGAATTGAGTAAGGATATAGAAAATTTAATATGCCCGTGTATATTAAAATTGCAAACATTTCTAAAAGTGCATCAATTGTATCAATGGCTGATTAGGGCTGTCCAAAATTATGAATTTTCATGTCAAAAAGACGAGCTTTTAACAAATCAGCTGAATTTGCAACCAGATAGTTATATTTTTAACCAAAAAGAAAGACGAATTCTCTGCAAAAGAGTTAAATTCTATACAAAATAGTTGATTTTTTACCAAAAAATGCAATAGTTGATATAAAAAGGGAAACAGATTAAAATTTTAAATTAAAAACAGTTGAATACAACCAAAAAAGACGAATGTTCCAGAAAATGCTTGAATCCTCAACTAAAACAGATTAATTCTCAACCGTACAATTACATTTTGAAACGAAAAAATACTAACTGTTAACAAAATACATATAGTTAAATTTTAAACCAAGATGATTAATTCTGTACTAAAAATACGAATTTTCGACAAAATACATGATTTTTCAACCAAATAGTTGAGTTTTCTACTAAAACATATAAATTTTCAGCAAAAAGTGGAATAGTTACACATTTTTAGTTAAAACCTTTAATTTTAAAAACAACAAAAGGAGAATTTTCAACAAAATAGAAAAGTTTTCAAACCAAGAGAAGAATTTTAAAACTGAAGTGATAAATCTTCAACCAGAAACATTAGTTTTTAACAAAATAATTCAACTTGCAACTAAGTAGTTGAATTTTCAAGCCAAAGAGACAAATTCTCAACAAAAAATGTAATAGTTTATATTTAAATCACAACAGATTTTAATGTTAAATAAAAAAAGCGGAACATCATAAAAATGCGAATTTTCAACAAAATACATAAATTTTTTATCAGATAGTTCAGTTTTCAACAAAAAAAAAATACAAATTTTCAATGAATTACATAAATTTTCAACTAAATATTTTGAACAATGGATGAGATGTTGGTCCAAATTTTATTTGATTAATTTTTAGTCTGTATTATTTTCGTTTCTAAAAATTTTGAACTAAATAGTTGAATCTTTAAGCTAAAAAAGATAAATTTTTAACTAAACATGATGTAGTGTAATTTTTATTAAGGAGAATCAATTTTCAATTGAAAAAAAAAACGATTTTTTTACAAAACTGTTTAATTTTATGTTGAATTTTATACCAAATTGTGAAATTTTCAAGTCAAAAAGACGATTTTTCTATAAAAACAGTTGAACGTTTAACCCGAAAATATGAATTTTCAACAAAAAAGTTATTTTACAACCAAATGGTTAAATTTTCTACCAAATTATTCAATTTTCGAGCCAAAAATACTAATTTTTTACAAAAAATTTCAATTTTCAATGAATACGTTGAATTTTTACTAAAAAATAACATTTTCAGGTAAAAAAATGGATTTTTAACAACAGCAAAAAAAACTATTTTTGAACTAAAATTATGAATCTTGAACAAAAAAAAATGAACTTTCCAGGAATTAGTTCAACTTCCAACCAAGGAGTTGAATTTTTAACGAAAAATGTAATAGTTGATATTCCAGCAAAGAGGAATTTAATTAAAAATAAAAAACAGTTGCATTTAACGAATAAAAATGAATTTTAAACAAAATTCTGGAATCCTCAGCTAAACCGGATTAATTTTCAATCAGTTTCAGTTTTAACCAAAAAAATTGATTTTCTACCAAAAAAGGCGAATATTCAACAAAACATATAAATTTTCAACCAAACAGTTAAATTTTCTACCAAATTCCTGAATATTCGAGCCGAAAATATGTATTTTCTACAAAACAGATAAATTTTCAACTCGAGAATGTGAAGATTCTACAAAAAAATTAATTTTTAATGAATGAGATGAATTTTCACTACAAAATTAAATTTTCAGTTAAAAGAATGACTTTTTAACAAAATAAAAAAGGATTTCCAACTAAAATTATAAATCTTGAATCAAACAAATTAACTTTTTAGATAGTAGTTGAACTTTCAACCAAGGAGTTGAATTTTTAATCTAAAAAGATGAATTTTCAACCAAAAAGAAATTAATAATAATAATAATCCTCTAATATTAATTTGAAAAAAAAAATTTAATTAAAAATAAAAAACATTTGGATTGAAGCAACAAAGACAAATTTGTAACAAAATACTTGAATCCTCAATCACTAAATTAAAAAAAAAGTGAATTTTATTATTTTAGGCAATTTTAAGCTGGAAACATTAACAATTGAACGATTACATTCTTTTTATAAACTGAATGTCTTAAGCCGAGTTAAATTATTTTAATTTTAAATAGTTTAAAGCTCCTTAAAATGCTTCGAAATTTTATCTCAAAATCTTGAAACATCTACATGTTGTTTTAAAGTGTTTCAAATTTTACATTATTTTTTAAATTTTTTCAGAACTTCTGAACATCTTTTAAAATAATTCGAATTTTTCCTAAAAAAATTTCGTAACACATTTATTTTTGATAATTTTGTAAATCTTTCTGAATATTTTTAAATATTCTTTTTAAATTAATTTTTCAAAATAAAAAATAATTAGACTTTAACTAGAAATTGAATTTTCAACAAAAAAATTAATTTTCAGCCCAGAAGATTAATTTCTACAAAAAGAATCGAATATTTAACTAAAAAATATAATATTTGAACCAAAAATTAAATAGTGACAGTTTCAGTAAAAAAAGATTAATTTAAAAAAAAATGTTTCCAAAAAAATAGTTAAAGTTGCAACTGAAATAGTTAAATTTTCAGTAAAAAAAATCAATTGTCAGCCAAAGAAAAAAAGAATTTTCAACAAAATATCTCATTTTTCAACCAAGGAGATGAATTTTCAATTCAAATTATGAATCTTCAACCAAAGAAATTAATTTATAACAAAAGAGTAACTTTCGACCAAGTAATTGAATCTTCATTCCAAAAGTTGAATTATGAACGAAAAATAATCAAGTAATTGAATTTTCAACAAAATAGTTAAATTTTTAAGCAAAAAGATAAATTTCAAAGTCAAAATCTGAATTTTCTACAAAAAAAAACAAGATGAATTTTCAACTAAAAAAGTTAAATTTCCCACAAAAAATGAAATCGTTAAATTTTCAGTTAAAAAAAGAAATTTCAACAAACTTGCAAAATTTTCAACCAAAGTTTTAGTTACGTTTTCAAAAAGATATGAATTTTTAACAAAAATGAAGAATCTTCGATAAAAAAATGACTTATTTTAATTTTAAATCAAAAACAGTTGAAGTCAACCAAAAAAGACCAATAGTTGAATTTTCAACCGAAAAGATAAATTTTCAAACAAGAAAATTAATTTTCAACCAAAGACACGATTTTTTACAAAATACATATATTTTCATCTAAGAAAGAAAATTTTCCACTCAAATGAAATAATTAATTTTCCACTTCATTAAATTAATTTTTAATAAAAAAAATCAAGATATAGTTCAATTTTCAACCAAACCATTTTCAACTAAAATCAAGAATCTTCCGCCAGAGTACTGAAGTTTTAAAAAAAATAGTTCATTTTTCAACCAAAAAGATGAATTTTCAAGCCAGAATCTTAATTTTCTACAAAAAAAAAAGAAAAAGAAATTTCAACAAAATATATGAATTTTCCACTAAGATAGACAAATTTTCACCTAAAATAAAACAGATAAATTTTCAGTTCAAAAAATTAATTTTTTACAAAAAAATCATTTTCAAGAAAATAATTAAATCCACCAAACCATTTTTAACTAAAATCAAGAATCTTCAACTAGAAAACTTAAGTTTTTAACAAATCAGTACAACTTTTAACCAAATAATTGAATTATCAACTAAAAAAGATAATTTTTTGACTAAAGTTGGATTTGGTTGAAAATTTTTTTTTAGTTGAAAATTCATGTATTTTGTTCATAATTCATCTTTTTGTAGAAAATTAATCTTATTGGTTAAAAAATAAACTTTTTACTTGAAAATTAAAAACTTTGGTTGAATGTTAAACCACTTTCTTGAAAATTCATTTTTTGTTTTGTTTCGAAGAATAATAACAGTTTAGTCGAAAATTCACATCTTTGGTTGATGATTCACATAATTTTAGATTTTTTTTTCAAAGGTTTTAGAATTTTCCGAAACCTGTTTTTGGAACTTTCAGAAAAATCAAATTTTTGTTTGATGTAAGACTGAAGATTCTGTTTTAATAGTTCTGGAATATTCAAAATTGCCTATTTTATTATAAAATTCTTCCTATAAAATTGAAAATACAATATTTTTCAAAGTTTTTCCGAATTTGGAAATCATTTTTGAATTTCCTTTTGATTATCAGTCAATTAAATATTGTTATTCTCTCCGTTGTGCACTATGATTATTTTAATTCGAAGAATCATTTTAATATGCAATTATTTGATATTCTACTGAATTATCTTTTATCTCTTTTTTTAATAATCCCGTGAGAGGAAGTCTCCAACTTACGTCATAGATCACGGATTAAAATTCAAATTGACTGCTTCCACAAAATAAATTTTACTCGAAAAAATTCTATCAATATTGTTTCCAGTACAAATTAAGGTATGAATGCTGAAAATGTCAAGTGTTTTCAAATACATTATCTTGTTTTCAATTTAAGTAATGATTGCTTTTATCCAAATTACTGAATCGAACAAATAAAATTTGCCAATCCAATTAGTCTCATTGATTATGATTTTAATTTTTTCCATGAACTAATTAAGCGATCAGCAACTTCAAATCGATCAATTAAAAATTGTTGTTGAGGAAAAAACACAATACGGATTTGCGAAGAGAAAATCTGGTTTCTGATAAGTTTAATTTTGTGTGAGAGTATAAATTATATAATATAATAATAAATTAAATTATAGAAATAAAAATGATTTTGATTATTTAATAGTTAAGTAAGAAGCTTAGCATAATAAATTATTTCTGAAAAATAATGAATTGCAGTGTTATATTCATCAGTCTAAAGGACCATGTGCAAAACGGTGAATTATAATTTAAATGCCACGAAGGCATTGTTTTCCTTTTTAAGGCTTCGTTGCTTAAACTTTAACTGAGTGCAACACTCGCCAAGAAATTTCACGTGCAGCGAATTTCTTATTTCAAAACAAAGCCGCATTTCGAAATATTAATTTCATCAAGATATTAGATTAAATAATAATCAAAGTTACAATAGATGTATTTCAAATTCCCGCCAGTATTCATCTATTTGCAGTCAATAAATCCAAATTTTGGTTATCTTGGCACATTTTCGAATTTTCCAGAATTTTTAATCAGGAATTATGTTTATAATATCGAGAGAAAAATTTTCATTGTTAATTGTAACTAATTTTAGAAGAGAACTGAAGGCGAACTTTAGAAAAAAAAATAGGTTCAAATTGTTTATTTAAGAATAGTTATTTAGAGTTTAGTGCTCATTTTATTCTTTGAAGGATTTTTTACAAATCTTTTTGGTACGTTATTATTTAAATAAAATTTTTTTTTATGAAAATGTATCAAAGAGGTTTTGTAGGTAATCTTTTAAGGAATAAAGTGAGCCCTACAACATTTAAATTAAATAAGAATTTCTACTTTTACCTGCAGATAAATCAAAAACATAAAACTCGGAATAACTGTTGTTAAATTAACAATTTTATTCTACAATTTTTTATTAAAATTCGCCTTTAATTGTCTTCCAAAATGAGCTGCAAGCAACAATGAGAATATTTTTCTCGGTCTTATAAATCATTTTTAACAATGCTCATTATTGATCTTAAGAGAACTAATATAAAAATTTTTTTTTTTTCTGAAGTTCGCCTTCATTTGTCTTCCAAGATTAGATACAATTGACAATCGAAATATTTTCCTAAATTTTATCAGTCATTTTTAATAGTGCTCATTTTTGGGCATGAGGTAAATAATTTTTTCAAAACATTTTTGCATAGCTTACCTTTAGTTATCATCCAAGATTATTACAATTAACAATTAAAATATTTTCCAAGATTTTATCAAACATTTTTAATAGTGTTCATTTTTAAGCTTGGGGTAACTAATAAAAAAAAAACATTTTTGTATAGATTACCTTTAGTTATCTTCCAAGAATATTACAATTAACAATTAAAATATTTTCCTAGATTTTATCAATAATTTTTAATAGTGCTCATTTTTGAGCTTGAGGTAAATAATTATAGTTTATAGTTTACCTTTAGTTATCTTCCAAGATTAGTTACAAAAAACAATGGAAATATTTTCCTAGATTTTATAAATAATGTTTAATAGTGCTCATTTTTGAGCTTGAGGTAAATAAAGTTTTCAAAACATTTTTTTATAGTTAACCTTTAGTTATATTCCAAGATTAGTTACAATTAACAATGAAAATATTTTCCTAGATTTTATCAATGATTTTTAATAATGCTCATTTTTGAGCTTGAGGTAAATAATTTCTAAAAACAATTTTTTTATAGTTTACCTTTAGTGATCTTCCATGATTAGTTACAAATAACAATGGAAATATTTTCCTAGATTTTATAAATAATTTTTAATAGTGCTCATTTTTGAGCTTGAGGTAAATAATCTCTAAAAACCATTTTTTATAGTTTACCTTTAGTTATAATCCAAGATTATTACAATTAACAATGGAAAAATTGTCCGCGATTTTATAAATGACTCTTAACAATTCTCACATTTGAGCTTGAAGTAAATAATTTTAAAAAAAAACATTTTTTTATAGTTTACCTTTAGTTATCTTCCAAGAATATCACAATTAACAATGAAAATATTTTCCTAGATTTTATCAATAATTTTTAAGTCCTCATTTTTGAGCTTGAGGTAAATAATTTCTAAAAACCATTTTTTTTATAGTTTACCTTTAGTTATCTTCCAAAATTATTACAATTAACAATGGAAAAATTTTCCGCGATTTTATAAATGACTTTTAAAACTGCTCACTTTTGAGCTTGAGGTAAATAATTTAAAAAAAAACAACATTTTTTTATAGTTTACCTTTAGTTACCTTCCAAGATTAGTTACAATTAACAATGGAAATATTTTCCTAGATTTTATAAATAATTTTTAACAGTGCTCATTTTTGAGCTTGAGGTAAATAATTTTTTCAAACCATTTTTTTATAGTTTACCTTTAGTTATCTTCCAAGATTATTACAATTAACAATGGAAATATTTTCCAAGATTTTATCAATAATTTTTAATAGTGTTCATTTTTGAGCTTGGGGTAACTAAGAAAAAAAACATTTTTGTATAGTTTACCTTTAGCTATCTTCCAAGATTATTACAATTAACAATGGAAATATTTTCCTAGATTTTATAAATGACTTTTAACAATGCTCACTTTTGAGCTTGAGGTAAATAATTTTTTTTAAACATTTTTTTATAGTTTACCTTTAGTTATCTTCCAAGAATATTAAAATTAACAATGAAAAAATTTTCCTATATTTTATCAATAATTTTTAATAGTGCTTATTTTTGAGCTTGAGGTAAATAATTTCTAAAAACCATTTTTCATAGTTTACCTTTAGTTATCTTCCAAGATTATTACAATTAACAATGGAAACATTTTCCGCGATTTTAGAAATGACATTTAACAATACTCACTTTTGAGCTTGAGGTAAATAATTTTTTTTAAACATTTTTTTATAGTTTACCTTTAGTTATCTTCCAAGATTATTACAATTAACAATGGAAAAATTTTCCGCGATTTTATAAATGACATTTAACAATGCTCACTTTTGAGCTTGAGGTAAATAATTTTTAAAAAACATTTTTTTATAGTTTACCTTTAGTTACCTTCCAAGTTTAGTTACAATTAACAATGGAAATATTTTCCTAGATTTTATAAATAATTTTTAACAGTGCTCATTTTTGAGCTTGAG
>JAABKJ010002269.1:0-28437 GCA_011634705.1 Andricus grossulariae
AGATTCAGAAAAAATTTCAGAAAATTGAAAAAGTGAGGCCGGTAAGGTAGGTATTTATGCGTGTCACATGCCCTTAAAGTACATGCAAAAATCTTTCCAAAATACTATAATAAAAATATAAATCGGATTAACCTAAAACAAGTCACACTAACGTGAAGGTGAAGAACCGCATGAAAAAGGATTGACAACCGTTTGATATTGACACAGACTTTTTTTAATTGTCTTATTTTTATAATTTAAAAAAGTGTGCGTCATATCAAAAAATAGTTAAAGGCAAACTTGTAGATCATGAAGAGATTAATTTTAACAAAGTACTTCCATTTTCAACTAAGTAGTTGAATTCTCTACCAAAAAATATGAATTCTTCAAGAAAAACGTAATAGCTGATATTTCAACCAAAAAATATTTTGACTTTAAACTGAAATCAGTCAAATTACACCAAAAAAGACGGATTTTCAATAAAATACATGAACCTTCAACCAAAACAGATTAATTTTTCAGAATTCATCATTTTTTCACAGCTAAAGACTGCAATGGCTTTGGTTTAGACAAGTAGTTCAAAAACCGTCATTTCAGCAGCAAGAAAATATTTCACCAGGCTCGTCGACAACATAAGATCAAAACTCGAAACAGATTAATTTACAATCAAACAGTTGTGATTTTTAATCGAAAAAGATGCAATTTATACCAAATAAAGATGAATTTTCAACCAAAAAAGACAAATTTTCAACCAATAAGAATGACTCTTTAACAAAATTGTTTAGTTTCAAAATAAAATGATGAAATTACCTTTAACATCAGTTTTATCGAAAATTTGTATGACTATTTCAGATTTTCCCTAATATTCCCTGACTTTCCATGATCCGTTTTAAACTCCCTGACTTTCCCTAATTTTATGGATTTCCCTGACCTGTAGCAAACCTGATGATACTTCAATCTATGCTCTATCTTGTGACATCATACTAGTCACCCGGAAATGACCGGAAGTACGTACATTTTCTGTTAGCAGAAAAAATATAATACGTTAGCTTATCGGCCTCGCTAACTTTAGATGAGTTTTTCTTCAAAAGCGGGATTTGGAAGTTCCAACTTCAAAAGTGCCCCGGCGAATCCTTTGTCAACCTAAACGGTTCGTCTTGAGCTTGAAATATCCGTAATTTATCCAGTATACGTCCCTATACATAACTCCATACCGATAAAGTGACAACTACATATTGGAATAAGCCCAGGATTTTTTGCATCAAATTCTACTTGATCAAAACTCTCTAAATGGTTGAAAGAATTCTCTAAATTGATGCGATTTACTGCAACACAATTAATTACTTAGTCTACACAAAGGTTGTTCATGTCCCTTTCAGAAGTTTGATAGTCGCAGCTTAATCTGGGTAGTGTTACTATAGAAAACGGTGTATTAGTCGTTAGTGGGTTGCACGAAGAATCTTTGCAAGGCTGCCTCTCTCAAGGGAGTTTCCACTAATTTCCCCTAAGTCCAAGTCGAAATAGTCCGTTAACACCCCCAGAGAATCGAAAGAGAAGAGCGAAAGACGAGGATAGATTCTAAGATGGTAGAAGGAGGATAAAGAACTGGAGTCTCGAACAAGAGAGAAACGGAGATACGAAAACGAGGGTTGAATTGCCGAGTCAAATAGAACTTGAACCCTTTGGTTTCAACTTATCTCTCTCAATCTCACTCTTCCTGATTCTCTTTTCCTCTCATTCCTTCTATCTCGCAAAAGCCGGAAATTTGGAAACTTGATGCTCCGAGTCTTGCTTCTATTCGCACTCGGACACGCTTCAGGAGTTTCTCCTCAGATCCAATACTCGCATCTCAAATCGGTCTTCTGCTCTACCTTAGTTTTCCTCCTACTCTCCATCTGACTTATCCTGTTCCCGCATCTCTTTCAAAATCTAATTTATACTCACCAAAACGAATTTTCAATGGAATGTGATTCTAAGAAAAAATCTATTTTTATAGATCATTTAAAATTAACACAAATTCCACAGCCCTTTCAAAATAGTCCTAACATGTTAAGCATAATGTGAAAACTTTCTTGAAATTGACATATGTGTGAAAATAAAAAAATTGACAATATCATGACCCAGGACCATTATACGCTGGTGTTTAGAAGAAGCATTTTTCTAAATATAGAGTTTTACTAGGCATATTTTTCTCACAATACGCTATATCCCAGTTATTTTCAGTTTACTTTATATGAGTGAATGTCATCCGCAACGTGTCCCGGATTACCTTTTTCAAAATTGATGGCGCGATATCTTTTAAAATAATGCTTAAGATCTTACTTTTGAATATATGAATTTTTTCAAAATTAATTAGGGCATTAACAAATAAAGTTTTGTTTCTCGTTTTCAATTATAGTGTAAGAGTTATAATTACTTTTTAAATGCCCTCAAGTTTTTATGACATCCAGTATGAAACTTTTTTTCATAATTTTATGGCTTGATAGTTTTATTTTCTCAATTGAATTGATTAATAATCAGATATTACTGAATATACTTCAAGATGTGAAAGTTGAATTATCCTCACCTAAAAGACACTTGATTATCAGCTTAATCCCACGGTCAAATAGGCTTTAAAATAATATTGATTTGTTGGATAACCTTCTAATCCGGTAAAACGAAATTTATTTAAATTCACTGGAGTTAGTTGCAGGAGGGAAAGTAAACGATATTTCCGTTATTTTTTAACTTTAAAGTCCACATGAACTCCAATATAAGGCCGCCTGATTTAGTTCTTCCTAGAACTGCTCGCCCACGCAGTTTCTTAGCGCACAGACTGTGTCAACAGTGCATCGCCACCAGTTGCGGAGCGATAAAAGCGGACAGTACGGGGGAGCAGTAAGCGGGAGAAAAATCCAACAGAAATGGTTCATGCGGCCCCAACTGTTTACGTTTCCAACGACTGATTTAGTGCCACGGTTATTGCGAGGCAACCCCCGAAACTGACCTTATAATGGAGTTCTTGCGTAAGTTTAAATAACCTTAATGTTTCTGGTATTATTAATTATATTGTAGATACAAATAGAATCTAAATTTGCCTATATAAAGGCTATAAAAAGCAGGTCTAATTATTACTCCGACATAAAAAATAATTTCAATGTTATAAATTAAAATTTCATTATATATTAATATTTTTATTATCTTTTTTTTTATTTGTTATACATATATTTATATTTAAGTTATTTGGTGAAAAATATTCATATCAAAAGATATTAAGCAGTTTTTTGATAAAATAACCCATACAAATTTTTAAAATAAATTCCAAAAAGCCATTTCAGACATTTCAAAACTTTGCGGAATTGAATGTATAACCCTTAAAGAACACACCTTTAAATACATCTTCAAATATTCTTGGCTCAAAGGAAATCATTAGTGATGTTGAAACAATACAAAATCAGAGAAAAATATTTCCAAAGCCTCAGTGATAATTTAACTATTCGAAAAAAATACTTAAAAAAAGCGTAGACAGTCGGAAAAAAATCGAAAACCCGTGGGGTCACAGTGACCCCAAGTAACCTTGATGGGATAAGACAAATTATTTTCAAAAATTCCTCAGTATGGAAGATTTATGATATAATATAATACCGCCAAGTTTTAGAATGTCAAACATAGCTTTTTAAATTTCATTTCAAACATTTCTATAGGGTACTTTATAAAAACAGTTTCTTAATCTATTTTCTTATGAATAGTTTCTCTAAATTACTTAATAATTATGATAAAATAAATTATAATAGAATAATTTACTGAATCGAAAATTTAAATTAATTGTTTTAATGATGTTCGTTAAAAGTTAATTGAATAAATTAGAGTGATTTATTCGTTATTAAATTAAATGACACCATTATTCAGTTTCAATAGGGTTGTTTCGCATTTTTGATAAAATAATTCTTTAATACATGATTTTAATCTAAACTCAATGTGAGTTCTAAATTCCTTTTCTGTCAAGTCGTTCAAAAGAAAAAAATTATTAAAAATTGAAGGCGGGAAAACACTTATTCAAGTTGGTGTCACGTGGGTATCACATTTCTGCACCATAAATATATCTATTTTCAGGAGATTTCTGCTATTGGCTTTCAGGAAACCCTCCTTTTTGCGAATTCTATTTTCGACGCACAGATAACCAAAACAAAACATCGGCACGGAAAAAGATTTCTGAGAATCACTGACACATAAGCTGTGATTGGTGGAAAATCCGACCAGCTTGACGTCAGAGGGTCCCTCCAATCGACAACATCGTGATAGAACATTCATATTTCAACATTAAATTTAAAATAGTAAACAATACGTGAACAATATTTTATAGGCGTTTTTAAAATTAGAATTTTATAAACTACAATGTCGATTCATTGGAAAAGTGATACCTGATTTTGGAAACAACCCTATTTGGATTTTGTTCTTTAATTTCAATTCGAGAAGTCTGTAGCAAACTTATTCTCGATATATATTGCAAGAATTTTCGATATCTTGAATAATTTCTTAAAATGTCAGCCTGTATTTCACCTATGAACTTTTAATTCCTATACCAAATACGTAAAATTTCAAAAAGTATTCGAGATATTGAAAAGTATTGCAGTACATATCGAAAAAATGTTGCTACATATAGTTCATAGGAAGCTACGAGGCGCTAAAGGGGGGGGGGAGGTTAGTTTTTTAGATTAATCTAGAATTCCCATGTTGTTTACTCAAATAACAAGTTCGTTCCACAAAGTGTAGTTGAAGGTTAAATTGCTGAAGGCCTGTTTAGGCTTTGAGGTGCACATTCGTATTGTGACACTCGCGCGTCGCTTTCGATTTTCGACAGACATTTTTAAATGTAAATTTATTTTCTGAGCTACCTTACAATAAAAGGGTATAATACTTTCTTCAGACTTTCTTCCCTATCTCGCGTTGTTATGCTAAAAACAGGCATTATTCTACTACACTTTTTACGTATCTCGCGACTTTTTGAGTAATATTGGAATTTTCGATTTTTGCATATCAATTTCGGTAAATACATTCGAAACGACAAGTTCTATCGAAAAATGGTATACAGAAATTTTGTAGGAATATTTAAAAGCTGAAATTCCTCGAAAAACTTTTTCTCCTATTTCGCGTCGTTTGACCCAAAATTGAAATTTTTTATTTTTTTTTTGTAGTATTTTCGATAAATAAAAACCAATTAAAAAGTTCTATAAAAAAATATTTTTTAAAAATTTTGTATGACTTTTTAAAAGCTGCATTGCCTTCCTGGAACTCTTTTTCGTATCTTAGGTCATTTACCTCAAAATTTAAGTTTTCTATTTTTTTCATATTTTTTTTTGTTAAATCAAATCGGAATGAAAAGTTCTATCAAAAAATGGTTATGAGGAATTTTGTCATTCGGCTCAAAATTTAAATATTGAATTTTCTTATAGTATTTTTTATGAATGGAACTAAAATATTAAGTATTATTAAAAAATGGTTAAGAAAAAAATTATAAGTCTTTCAAAACGCTACATCCTGTTAAACTTCTTTCACGTATCTATCTTTGTTGGGCGTAAAATTGGAATATTCTGTTTCTACATAGAATTTTCGATGAATAAAACCATAACCGTTGGTTATTGTTGGCTATTGTGGTTACGGATCAATATCGAATGTGCAAATTTCAAAACATTTCCACAAAAACACGTAAAATGAATAGAACGGAAATATTTTTTATAAGAATATTGTGAAGATTTTGAATATGTTACTATGTATGACAGTTTCGTTCTGTTTTCGGGATAACTGGAAGAAAATATGTGAAAAATCGCGAAGAAGGTAAAAGAGGACAATTGTATAAGCGGAGCCAGGCCCTCCAAGATGGAATGTATCTCGCCGGAACAAAGGTTTTGGCAGATAGTTCCAAGCCCTCTCGCTGAGCGCTATTCGCTACATACCCAAACTAACTTTGTGTCACCGACGTCCCCAACTTGGCTGCACACAACCCCATTATTTTTAAAAACTGTCACGAATGTGACAAGCCTCTAAATATAATTAATTATCATATTTTCTCATGTTGTAGAGAGCAGGAATTGTATTTTTTTAAACTGCGCAATATCAATTCTGTTGAATATATATTTTAATTTAAAAAATATACTATGGTAAAATTAAGAAGAAATCATCGAAAATACAGTACTGTCGTTACCGTAACCCTACATCTCTCATAAATTCTACAAAAAGCTTGACGATTTCTTTGGTAAATTTATTAATGTTATTTGTTTGCGATAAATAAAAGAACATTATTTTATATTTTCTATGATATCCATGAAGTTTCGGAATTTCCAGAGAACTAATATTGCAAATTTTATAAAATGCACATCCTCATTTGTTATTTCCACACCTTCAATAAATACATTTGTTTAATATTATTATCGACTCTGTCACTCATAATCGTGATGAAATAAAAATTAATTAATTTACAGGAGAAATCGACTGCCCTTTTTCAAAAAGTAAGAGAGGGATGAAGGGTTATGATGACGTCAGTGCTATTTAAAAAACAAATATTTCTCTGAATTTTTGCAGAATATTTGGTTAAATTAACACTTAGTTTCTAAAAAATTGATATTGTGTGTTTAAAAAATGCACTTACTACTCTCCACCCCAATGAAAATATATTTAATAATTATTTTTAGTGATTTATAACCTATGCAAATTTTATGTGGGTGGCGAATGTAACGCCTCAGGCCCTCAGCAAAAGGGCTTTGAACTATCTACCCAAAACTTTGTCCCGGTGAAATACATTCTAGCTTGGAGGGCGTGACAGGAGCTGTGTTGCATGGAAATGGAAATAGTATAGGAATTCTGCTTTTTCACCTTCGGAACGTGTCTCTTATATTTTTCTTGGCAGTAATATAATTTTGTACATTACATTGGCCCCAGTCATGAGTTTTCTGTCAGACCGTTTTGCATATTTTTAGTTCCACCGAAGCTACGATTTCATCATATTATTTTTTGTTGTAAGTCTATACACGGCCGTGTATTAATACAGACCACACACTGAATAGAAAATAATGTTCAGACAAAAAAACTGGGTCTTCCAGTGAAACCGATTTTCAGTTCCAAGGGAGCTGCAACAACCTCATTCTTGAAACGTCATTTTTGAAAGGAAGATAATGGACATGAGATGTGATAGTTTTTAAGGTTATATTAAAAACTTTTATTGAGTGCAGATATTCTGTCATGATGCCATCTATTGAACATCAACCAAGAAAAAAATCCTGAACAATAGTTCTATTGAAGTCTCAGTTCTAAAGGATGCCAACTTTGACTTGAGCCGCAACATCACCGAAAACCCATTTTTTCTGTGTTTATTACATTGTTTTTGACATCCTTTTCACAGCTTTCATTCCAAAAAAACTTCTTAGAATAGCAAATAATAATGTATAAACTAATTATTTTAGATTCTCTAAATTATAATTGAATGAGAAATTCAATATGTCCATGAAATCCCGGAAAACAAGGTTAAGCAGGGCAAAGAAATTGGAAAGAGTGACACACGGAATTTGGAATGTTACGAATTAAATTGCTTTTTCTGTTCGAAAAACGGGCGGAGACATTATAGGGTGAAGTGGGGCACACGAAATCTTTGCATTTAATGTGCTTTCATTGAATAAAAAGCGGGTGTCCCGCTTCACTCCACATGTCGTGTTTAATTTCGTGTTATGTGGTATGTATAAGTTACACTAGCTTACAAAACTAAAATTTTGTTCTGCCCACCACATCTTGATATGATTCATCAATGTATTTTGGCCCACTAAACACGAAAAGTACACATGCTCATTTTTTTATGGAAGCCTTTTCAAGATATCACTGTTCGAATTTTTTTTTCGATTTCTAGAGTTGTTCCGACTGATCTCGAGTTCTAATTGACCGATTTCCCTCAACGAGCACTTAAATTAAAGAAAACTGAATCCTCTACAACTTTCTTATTCAAAGCTTTCAGATCGTCTGAGTAGATCAGATGCTAATGATTTTAATAAGTTGGCAAAGTTGTATTTTTGGCAAAAATCGAGGTCGAAAATTCACAGATCGATCTGGGAAGAATAGAAATCGCAAATATTAGATCTGAACTACTGGGCCGATCTGAAAACTTTATGGTAGAAAGTTGTAGAGGATTCAGTTGCCTTCAATTTGAGTGCTCGTTTAGGAAAATTGGTCAATTAGAACTCGAGATATACGCAAAAGCGTCGAAACAACTCTGAAAATGGCAAAACAAATTTTGAACATTGATGTCTCGAAAACGCTGCCATGAAACAATTTTTAAGTATGATTTTCGTGTTTAGTGGGCCAAAATACATGGGAAAATCATATGATGTATTTATATACTCTGATGAACCATTTTCTGAGAGTAATCTCATTCCAGTGGCAACCGAAGAATAAGAAGAAGAGAGCACCCTTCACAAAATTTTCCATCAAGCAATTTCCCTTATTTAAAGAAAATGGGGATCTTAATGGGTACCCTTTTCTTTGCTTTCGCGACCGTCCTCAAGTCTATTAGTGAGTACAATAATACAATATTGTTTTCTATTCAAGCACCTAAATAAACCTCACATCTTTTAGCCTAAATAAGATAAACGGTTCAACAATTGGGAGGGGGACTGGGGCTGGTTGGCTAATCAATATACCAATTACCCTATTTAGATATTACTGCCGATTATCTCGATATTCAACCTTAATATCAGGACCGTAAAGTCTTCTTCTTGATATATTTGGTTTTTCTAATTCATATTCTAAGTAATATAATTTATTCACTTCGACTTCTTTTCTATCAATTTTATTGGTTAAAAACCCTTTTGAAATACATCGTTATTTTGTATTTAAGTGATTCAAAGATGTTGAATTTCGTTTCATAACGCCCCACTGAGTGAATGTGGATGGATGCCTTAGGGCCATCAGTTAGTGATACAATCAAGTTATTTGTAGAAAAAGATCCAACTGGGTACTGGAGGAAAACACACATCCAAAAAATCGAAGTCATTTGTGTAATTTGAAAAAAATGTTCCCAGTGTATAATTCGGCACCATTTTTTTTTACGAAATAGTGTACATACAAAAAGATTTAGTAACTTTTTTGCACGCACAGTGAAAGGTTTTAAACTTTATTGTTATATCCAAAATCGAGCAGAAGGTATGCACCGATTTGAAACTTCCTTTAGTTGTATATGCTTACAGTTTTCACATTCGTTTAATGAATCGAAATAACACATGCTTTTTAACTTTATTATTTTTTTTTCCTAGAAAATTATGTTCAAGATAGTTTTTGAGATAAAGAAGCTCGAGAGATCAAAAGCAGAGCCCTCGAAATCCTCTAAGACGAGAAGTGACGTCACTTTATAAGATGACAAACAATCGTACCCCAACTATACGGGGCCAAATTGTGTATTATAAAATTTGAGTGTACCCAGAACTTGCAAAACAATGTCTTGAAACAAAAGCATCCTCCTCTTGCCTGTTTTATTTTGAACCACGTGGATATATTTTTGAAACAATTTGAATTATTTAGCTGCAAAATGCAAAATAGATGACTTTTGTTGCAAAAGGATAATGTTTACTCCAAACATATTTAATTTAAGAGAAATTAAAATCATCTTATCTTCTTGAAGTGCTGAAAATTTTCAGAAAATGTTCAGTAATTCATGGTAATTTTCTGTGATTTATGACGATTTCTAGAATTACTTATGGCAAGTTATCGTTTTGAGCTCATTCAATCTGTCAATTAATATGACAAGGCGATCGATTGATCGCTTGACGATCGTTTTTTGTGAGCCCAGAATGTGAGCTCATATATGTATAAATTTTATTATTCACCTTTGACGTCATACTTTTGCTCCCACTGACATCTTCATGCTCGAAAAGCACTAATTTACAGGCACCGAAAAGGGATGAAATCATCTCGGAAATCATGCATGTATTATAAAAAATAATTGTTGCAATTAACATTTACTTATTAATAAAAACCAAAGAAAGTAGTAAATAATGAATTAATAGTGAATAATTGGAATTTACTTAACTGACCATTACTAAATTGTATGTCTGAAGAAGTTATGTATACGAGTTACAAGAAAAAACAAATTAAATCAATAAATAGAAGTATTTACTTTTATAAATCTATTGAAAAAATATTTTTTAATAACAAAATTTCTTTAAGAAACCTTGCTGGCATTGAAGATAAATAAAATTTGTTACGAAGCATTTTTACAAGGTTACATAATAATTTATGCCGATATTCTTATGTCAACAAAAGCATGTTAGTGTTTTATTAGATTAATTGTAATTATAATTAAGTTTGATTACATTTTTTTTTTCATGCTTATTAATAGTAAAGGTATGCGTTATCTCATGAGATATCGACAAGTATACTCTAATGAAATATTCTGTGGAAGTTATCTCATTCCACTGGTACCCAAAGAAGAAAAAGGTACTCTTCACGATATTTTCCATCAAGGCGTTTCCTTTATTCACAGGAAATGAAGATCCTGATTAGTACACTTTTCTTCACCTTCGCGATTTTCCTTAGATCCATTAGTAAGTATAATAATAGAAATATAATTATATGACTATTTTTAATTGCAGTATATTTATTTTATTTTCAAACACTTAATAAAGCTTACATTTTTCTCCTGTTAATTTTGTTAAACTACATATTATGCCCGAATATCTAGATGCTGCACTTAATATTCAAGCCATGAATAATTTTCAATTAGAAACCCATTGTTTCAATACAGTCATTAAAGTTCGTATAATGTGTAATAAAATTCCTTGATTTCAACTTCTTTTTTCAGCATTAAGTTCGCAGTCCATTAAAAGTCTTGAGCAACCTATTCCATTTCCTCGTATTAATTTTTTCCAAAATGCACATGGTGTACACCAAGCATTACATGGAGAATTTCGTCCAGGAATAATGGGCCATTACATCATTGGAGTACTTGAAAATGATTTACTTCGTCAAATATATGATTATGAAAGAAAAATGGTAGTGATACTTTTGCCTAGTCTTGTAAATATTCGAGTAGACGAAGAACTTGCTAGTCGGCTTTTTCCTTACGGTCATCAACTTCCTCACCATGACATCATGCCGGCAACCTTTACGTATTTTTTCATGTAAAGTATGACTAAGAAGTGACAGTCATGTGTTTTTTTTAGGATGAAGCTCATGTTCTTAAAGAACATATTTTATTATTTAAAACCTCTTTCAAGCGCGTCATTATTGAATATTTAATTAATTCAGAGGTGCTGTATTTCGGCCATAACGCCCCACTGAGTGAAGGGAATTGTTGATGCCATATAGCTGCCGGTATTTTTTAATGATTTGAAATTTGTGAAATGAAATATATACAATATATCAATACATCAAAAATGGTTATAATCTTATTAACTGCCTTTGGTTGATATGTTTTCCCTTATCTTCAATTGAAACGCTTGTTATGTTAATATTCCAACTAAAAATTAAAAGTCTCATGTCAAATATCATCTTTTTGAACCTATTTGCCGGAGGGTTTTTATTTTTGTTTCTACTATTATTCAGAAAAAGCTTTTACGTTGAAGAAAGTAGACCCATTTATGAGTAATTCAGGGGAAATGTAACTGTGCGAAATAAGGTGAAAAAATATATAAGAATATTTATGTTTTTGAAGGGGTGAATTTCAGTAATCACACCCCTAGTCAAAATTTTTGCCCTATTTTAACCCTGCATGATTCCATTTAAGGCCTCCTTTAGTCCTGCTTAGCCCTCCAAGTCCTCTTTTGAATCCCATTGGACATCGAGGCCCTCTTTTGATTCACTTACGTCCTGACGATCTATGTACTTTTCTCGTATTTATATAATTTAAATATTCTATTTAATTACATATTTATTATTTTAAAAAAGTCAATACAAATTTGAAATTCGTTAATATCTTCTATTCTGTTTTTATGGGAAAACACTTATGGCACATTATTTATTAGCAGAATTTTGAGTATTCGAATCATAACATGAAAATAGAAATTTGTAGTATTTTTCGGAAAATGTACCAAAAAAAATATTTTTAGCTGGACATTTGAGTAATTTCACATTTTTGTTAGAACAAATTATATATATGACTAAAATATAAGGTTAACAACCACCGCAGGGTTGTTATATATTCTACCAGAAATTGGTTTTGAGATGGTGAATCATTGTGAACCACAATAATTTTCAATAATGTAAGTTCTGAAGAGTTTTTTATGGGAATAATAATAAAGTCCTTCTTTAAAATTATCTAAAAATTCCAACCTAATTCATTTTTTATTTCGTGAATAATGGCACCTTTGACAAGCCAGTGTCCAAAAAGCATATAAAAAAGTGTGCTTCAAACAAAATCTGATTAATTTTTTATCGAATTTCGCAAGTTTCTTTACAACGCCAATTTTATGATGAGCATTCATTCATTCAAATTTCATTTGCGAGGATTGAAGTATACTTTTCACTCATATTGTACTTTGTGTAGTTGTACACCTCAAATTCTTTAGTTCATAATAATATAATTTATAATGATAAAAACTGTTGTTTCGATTGCCCTTATGTTTCCTAGAAAATAATAATCTAGAATAGTTTTTCAGGTACAGAGGTCGAAATTTTTTACGGTGAGAAGTAACGTCACACGAGAAGATGACCTTTTACTCCTGGACAAACAGACGGAAACCAAAAGTATAGGGCTAATTTTATAGTCTGATTATATTGCCATGAGGAACAGCATTGCTTTTTTACAACAATTTTCAATTGACACCCACTAAAACCAATTGCAACAATTAGTAAACTGATAAAAAGAATTTCGAAAGTGATCAATCTAATCATCGAGTAATAAAGTTTATTCTAAAAATTGTGGTTAAGAAACAATATTGTTTTTAATGAAAACATAATCAGATTATAAAATGTATCCCCATACTTTTGGTGTACATGTGTTTGTCCTGGGGTAAATGGTCATGTGACATTACTTTTCGTCTAGAGGATTTCGAGGGCTACATCAGGACCTAAACAGAGGACTCAGGAGGACCTATAGAGGGCTAAATTTTTATTAAATTAGGCTGTCTTTTAGCCCTGAAAGTGGGAAAAATTGACTTTTGTGCCACTTTGGAGGACTATAAGAGGGCTTAATCTAATACAAATTAAGACCTCTACAAGCCCGCCTAAGTCCTATTAAGTCCTACAATTTAGAGGTCTTAAAGAGGGCTAAAATTTCGACTCGGGACATGTTTTTTAATTAACATAGAGCATAAACATTATCGAAATGTCTTGGTACACCAAAAATATTTCTACTACGCTTATCGAATTGTGTGCTCTTTGTTTACGTTTCTGCTCGAGAGAACACTAATCAAATACCGAGACTCGCGAGATAAGAATCATTTCTGGTTGAGAGGTAAATAACACGGAAAAAAATTACGTGGAATTTTGTTTTTATCAAGAAATATGGAAAAATGATATAAGTTTGTATCCAAGACTTAAAAAAGTTCTGCTATTAATTCCACCTTGTTTTATTTCGTTTAGACCTTTTTAATCTTTACAATTGTTACGTAAAGTGTGAAATCAAACATAAATTTTAAACCTCTGTCGAAATTATTCCTATTGAATTAGCGCTATATTACCTTCAACATTATGATCTCAGCTATACAATATCTTTGTTTTAATGACTTAAACACGTGATTAATTATTAATAATCAAATAAATGTTGCTGGAAATCCCTATTTCAAAGATTTTTCCAATATCTTTGACTTGTTTTCAACACTTCACTGGAATTTTTACATGCCTTATTTTATTCCAAAAACTTAAATTTAAAAAAATGCATATTACCGTTTAAAATTAATTACACCTCTGCTTCTTGAACTGTTACTAAAGTGTCGTAATTTTTATAATATCAAAATAGAAGTTTTTTCTTCAGAATGGAATAAAAGTAAGCAAAATTTTGCCTTCAATAAGCTGGAGGTAAAAACAAAATATGAATGTTACAAAAAGATAAGGCGAAAAACGCCAAATATTAATTTTTTCGAAACATTGGAATAACTCTGAAAACAATTGCCATTTTTTAAAGTTCGTACGCTTATTTTAAAGATATGTGTCCACAGTATTATGCTAAATTATTTAGATACTTCTATAATTTTCTTCCTAGATTCTATCTTAAGGTCAAACTCGATGCAAAATAGTGGTAAAATTTTAAAAAAGATTGTGCTCACCACATGATTTAAAAAATTCAAAACAACCATATTTTTATAAACATTGTTACAATGCATTAAAATATCATAAATAATGACTCAAGCAACAAATTTTGGAAGCCAAGAACTTTAAAAAATATTAATTTTTTCCGAATTATTCCAATTTTTCGAAAACTTCAAAATTTTATGCTTTTTCGCTATAAGATTTATTGTTAACACTGATTTGAGATGCAAATTTCTTCCAAATATTCTAAATTGCTGGCACTATCGTAGCAACCCAACAGACATATTATAAAAATCAAACCTCTTTACAAACAGCTCAAAAGCAGCTAACCTATGTTAATTTATGATGATTTATCGGTAACTTATAACAATTTATTAGCAATTGATCGTATCTTATCACTACATAGTTGTCCAATCACCCTTTCAAATTAAACGTCAACGCCATATAAAGTGTCACTTCACGAAAGGAAGAAAGGTGTGTCTGCAATAAACTGATAAACTGTGGTAATTGTTCAAATGAATTGTTTTTAACAATCAGACATAATGATTAATACAATTTTCACGTTCTTTGAATCTATCATAATTCTGATCATAATTCTGATCAACAAGGAGTTCATATAATTAATTTGTTTACTCATAAAAAATTATATTGTCGAAATGGTAAATTTTCCCGCTGTATTTGTTCAGATATTATTATAATAAAAGGAAATTAAAAAATCGACTTCAACAGTTTTACTAAAACACCGGGAACATTTTTTCGATGGGCTTCATATCATTAAAAATTGAAGATTATTATTTTCGCTTGTCAAAAGTATGCATAAAATCATCTTTAAAATGACCGTCCTAATATTGAGCCAAATCTCCTCTGTGAAAAAGCTCTCATCGAATCGCCAAGTGCTTTTAAAGAGGGTTACGAAGGGGCGAATCCACGGCTCAAGATCCTGTTAGGTGTGATTTCCAAATATTCCACGGGGAGAAATTAACTGTAATAGGGGACAGTGAAAAAGAAAAGAAGGATGAGAGAGGAGTAGTAATTCTAAAGGGAATAGTGCGGATAGATTAAAGTTCTGACAAAACGTTGTTTCTAGGAGTGGCTGGGGATGAAACAGTTTTAATCTACGTATACGGCGTAGGGAAACAAATCAAGGTCTTATCACCACCTGTAAAGAAGATAACAACTTTTCTCCTGCCTCTGCTTCTCTTTCTCACACGTCTTTCTCACATTGCAGGCCACCATTGCCGTCTCCCTTTCTCTTATTCTCTTTTTCATTACTCATCTCTTTCTCTGATTTCCCTTCTGCTACACGTACGAACTTGAAATCCAAACTGCGCTTGGCCGAACCGGCGGATGCTCCGATTAAACTTTCGAAAACTGTTTGCATGAATTGCCGACACGCTCAACCGCATGCATTCCTAGAGTGCTGAGAATTAACACGCTGAAAACGAAGTATGAGCGAATGACTACAGGCGAGTGAATGTTTAGATTGATTTAACCGCGAACTGAAAAACTTTCCGGGCATTATTCATTCATAATCCGCATTTTATCATATATATATAGAGTAAGAACTGTATAGAATTTAAATGACAATTATATAGGAATTTCCATGATAGTTTTAACTTTTATGTCCCGTGACGTTTTATAGTAGTGTCGAAAAAAAATGCTGTTTACTTTCAGAATATTTTTAACCTTGATAAACTTGAAACTGAGCACAAATTATATTTGAACCATAATGACCGAAAATATAATATAAAGACAATAAATATGGAATATGCCGTTTTTGTAATACGCCCGGTTGTCTTCTGGCCTAGATTCGATGGTTTATAATTATATACCACTCGAATTTTAACCAGTTCCTATTGCCCATTTGGATATTTATAAGTTAGAATAAAAAAATCGCCGAAAACCTGTCCCGGGAAAATTATACTTTTGTTTTGAACAATATATTGTTTTAAATGTATAGAGTTTTTAGCATACGATTTACACTACAAGATCATATGTTTACATTTTACCTAAATGTTACTCAAGTAGATGGAAAATCTCTGAAATTTTTAAAAGTGTCATCGTGTTCGATGCCCCTGACTGCATTCTTTAACATGCAAAAGCCTTGATGCGACCGGGGTACAATTTGCCAAGTTTCCCCGCCTAAAATTTTGTTGTCGCCTATCTTATTCAAGCTCTGCTAGATTGTAATACTAG
The DNA here is from genome assembly GCA_011634705.1 of Andricus grossulariae. Lineage (NCBI taxonomy): Eukaryota > Metazoa > Arthropoda > Insecta > Hymenoptera > Cynipidae > Andricus > Andricus grossulariae. Next base: position 16,378 of record JAABKJ010002269.1, read on the forward strand.
TGGACCCCTTCAAAATCTTTAAAGGGGGCCGACCGCTCAATTTCAATTATACATAACTCCTGATACAGTTACCCAGTTTAAATTTATTATCAGGGTCTTGGAAAGGTCTTCCAACGAGGTTTACAATAAAAATATTCACTATAGAATAAAGAAAATTCTTCACCTTGATTTTTCATTGTAAAGAATATTTTTAATTTTTTCTCCAAATGCGGCATTTTTGTTTTGTTTAAGTAAACTTGAAAAAAGCCTAAATTTTCCTCTTGCAAAACATCCCAAAACGAAAATGAGGTGGAAAGTATTGGTTGAGTTGTAGAAGGTTGTAATATCGCAGGTGCCCCGCGCCAACTAGCCGCAGCGCTGCCAGGCGTGCTGTAGTGTCTCAGTGATTCTAATACTTGATCAAAACGATTTTTCTGTATTTTTTGTTCATCTCCAAAAAAAATCATACCACCACTGGTGAAAGTCTCAAAACTCGGTTCTATTCTGCAGAAACTGTGCCGAGCACACAAAAATACCATTCTTTTATACCCTTTCCGGAATCGATTCTGATTTTGGAAAAGTATTCGTCATCTCCGCAGCATAACATTTTTCCAAAGAGAAAAATTGCGAAAAAAAGAGTAAGTAAACGTTAAATTCAATAAAAAAATAATTTTTAAAGTACCACTGTGAGAGACAAGGAGACTCACACCAAAAAACAACCTGAAAAGTGAGAAGCAAGGGGACTCACACAAAAAAGCACTCCGAAATGTGAAAGGCAAGGAGATTCAATTAAGAAGCACCCCTAAATATAAAAGGCAAGGAGACTCACATCACATACCATCCCAAAATGTGAAAGACAAGGAGACTCATATAAAAAATCATTCCAAATTGTTAGAGTCAAGGAGATTAATACCAAAAAACACCCCAAAACTAGAGAGGCAAGAAGACTGACCAACAGGCATATCAAAATGTAACAAACGACGAAAACCATCCACCACAATCGTTTATCATTTTATTATCAACTACTGTTTTTCTACAATAAAATCGTTTTGAAAATTTCATTTGGAAGACATCTAAATCGTTCTTCAACTATAAACCAGTAAGAATAAAATAAAATTTTGCTTACACGTAAACAAGAAAATCATTTTTATCAAGTATTAGAACCACTGAGACATCACGACACACCTGGTAGCGTTGCGGATAGTTGGCGAGGGGCACCCGCATACTTTTGACCTTCTATAACTCAACCAATACTTTCCATCCCATTCTCGATTAGGGATGTTTCCCAAGAGAAAAAGCAAGATTTTTTTTCAAGCTTACTTAAAATAAAATAAAAATGCCGCATTTGGAGAAAACCTCAAAAATGTTTTTAAAATGAAAAACCAAGTTGAAGTTATTTTTTATTGCATAATGCTTATTTTTATTGTAAACCTTGTTAAAAGACCTTTCCAAAATTCTCATAAAAAAGTAAAATTAGATAACTGTATTAGGAGTTATGAACAATTGAGGTCGACTAGAATTACAATCTGTCGGAGTTTCAATAAGATGGGCGACAACGAAATTTTAGGCGGGGACATTAGCAATTTTTACGATATACACCTTTCCGGAATACAGATTTTCTTTGTCATTAATAAAGTTAGAAAAAGAAACTAATAAGCGTTAGACTAATTTAAATTTTGATATATGAATAGCTTCTCATGTCTCCCCAGATTTGAATTTCATCATTGTTCATCGTTTTCAGAAAAATATACTTTTGAAAAAATTCATATAATTTATTATTGAATGTAAGTACAATTTTATTTATTTATAAAACGTATTAAAATATATGTTTGATTCGATCTTTAGTCATTCCATCTATTTCTGACAGCTGACATTTTTTAAATATAATGTTAGTTGAAAAGCGCTGTAATTTAATTCTAGATGTATTTCTATCACTATCTCTTCACTACATTCGTCATACTTTAGACGCATACTAATAGAAAAAATGTGATTTGACCAATTTTGAAGTATTGTTTTCACCTACTCTTATTTAGTGAATATTGAAGAATTTTTTAATTTCACCTTTGTGTTTAATTTTACTGTTATTAAAGAAAACATGAAATTATAAAGTCATACATGATGTCCATGTCAAAATGTCGCTCGTGTAATATGCTCGTACTTTTGATATCGACATTTAATCGTCGTAAAATTTGAAGCACACATTGACATTGATAAAAACTAGTATCATGAAAAATATACTCACAAAAATTGGATGATTTAATTATTTCTTCTAATTTTTTATCGCGTCTGTCGCTGGTTGTAAGAATTTTAAGAAGAAATAATATAATTTTAAGAAATTTAAAATAATATTTAATTGCGGTTATGTGTGAAGAATGGGAAAAGTTATTAAAAAATAAAAGGGATTTGATAAGGAAGGAAAGAGATGAAGATACATAGAAACGAAAAGTAAGATTGCAGAAGGCGAAGAAAAACCACAAACAAGCACAAAATTGGCAGCTTTAACACGTCCCAAGTAGAAAGATAATCTTTGCGTTAATTTTCTCTAGAACTTGATACTTCATTAGTTTGTAGTAACAAAAATCTTCTTAGTTCATCAAAATTTTTATTTTCGAACATAAGAAATGTATCCCATTTAAAATTTTTTTATTCTCAGGGATTTTCTCTTCTTTAAACTCTACACAATGTTTGAATATATTTATTGGGTGAAATAATTTCCCACGAAACCGTAAGTGCTTAAAACTCTAACTGACAATATAAAAATCATACGCGTGTGCTTTGTAATTGACTTTTCATTGAATCGATATCCAAAAATTTAAAAGTTGCAAGGAGTATTGCCTATATTTAGTTTTAATAGGTAATCAAAGTGGGCTTCAGTATTGAAACACATATTTAATTGTAAAATCTTTGAAATGTATCAAGTTTAGAAAAGCATTATTTTTTCAAGAACGACAGTATGTGACGTTGCGCAACGAAAGGGCTCACTTTGTCAGTTAAGAGTCACCTATAGAGGATTCGACATTTTGAGCCCTGGACCAACTCTCTAGGTTGAGAAACGAGTCACCAGAGCACTTTTTAAAATTTGCCTATCGAGAAAAAACATGAAAAGTTGGCGCGTGTCATAGGCGCACGTGTTATATTTTTTGTTCTAACATAGAATTTAACAGCTTCTGCTCATTTCCGAGATAGTCTGGGATCCAAGAGCACTTTTATGTCCATTTCAGATCCTGATGAAAACATGATTGATTCTTCTTCAGAATATTCTTCTGATTCCGAATATTTCGGGTAGACCTAGGAAATTATTAGCCGTTTTGTTATTATTTAACATTTTCTGTTTAAAAAAAACGCAGTATCTCTTGAAGTTACAAAATTTTCTAATTGCTCTTTCATAACCGCTTGAAGAATTGTGATACGCTTAAATTTATGTGAAGCTACATGTTGATACAATGTTAGTTTACAAGAAAAACAATAAAATATTATTTCAATTAAAAACCGTTTGCACACTACAGTTTTCAACGTGTTACAATGCCTTTTTTTAATCATGTTGTACACAGACGAGAAAAGTTTGTATTTATTTCGAACTTTAGAAAAACTAAACTAACAGTCTAATCAAGAAATTTTGTAAAAAATTATCTTCTTTTCAATGAGTACTATATTTAATAAAAAAAAAATTGTGAAAAGCTAAAAAGTGTAGCGTTAGAAACGGTGTTTTATTAAAACGCTATTTTACTGTTTTTATCGTAAACTATCAATTGAAACAGCATACATTTTAATTAAAATTTGACCGTATTACAATTTTATAGGTGATTATGAACAAAGCATTCAAACATTTTCAGAACTTTAACATATTGAGTCTTTATTTAAAAATAAAAAATCTTAAATAACAACGAAACGACTAAGAATTTGATACGTGCAATCGACATCTTCGTAATCAGGAAAAAATGCTACACAAGAAACAATCAAGTTTTTATCAGGACCTAAAATGGACATGAACTATCCTCTTTGCATTCCCGACTAAGACTTAAGTGAAGGGCCGCCGAGCAAAAGGGCATAATTTTTACGCGAATTTCACAGAAGACACAACAAGCTGTCTAGTTTGAAGGCATTTTATTTCAAACAAAAAAGTACAAAATATTTCGAGGTGTTTTCAGTTTCTATTGAATTGGCGAAAGCGCGATTCGCAAAAAATGCCGATTTTGACTTAGAAAGAGTGGCATACAATTTTGTTACTAAAAAATAAGAAAGAGCTTTCAAGCTGTTACTAAGCTTTGTTGCATTGTGGAACGAACAGGCACAATTAATTAATCACCTAGAAATAAATACCAAACATGGATTTTGTTCCACTTCTGAATCGAACTGGACCATAATCATTACCACGTATATGAGTTAGATTAAAAAAAAAATTAATTTTAGCTAATAAAAGGAGTTTCCGAAGTTTGAGGTACTATCAAAACCCCAAAAATGATACTTTTGAACTATCAATATTTCTTTTGGTAAAATATGGGAATTTTCGGTTTTTTCATTAAAATTATTTGAAAATTCGAAATATAAGGTGCAATGAAATAACATTTACAATCAAAAGCATCGTGCTATGAATATTTTAAAAATTAAAAGGATCTAATCTGACAAAGAAGATTGGAAAATAATGGTTTGAATTGAATTTTAGTTTAGTTAAATTAAGCTTTAAGTTAATCTTTTTTCACTGAAAATCTACATAATTCTCTTATAGTCAGTGGAATTTAGAAGAATTCACTTGAATTTATTTTAATGCAGTAAGAATCAGTTTCAGTTTGGCTGAGTAATAATAAATCCATTAGATTTCAAATTACTTTAAATACATGTTGAATTTATTTGAAGAAATATGTCAACGATATGACTAAATTCCATTGAATTTAGTTCAAATTAACAAAAATGTAGAAAAAAAACTATTAATATAAACAGAAGTGTCTTTTTTTTCAAAAACGGGGTTTCTTTCACTATAAATGGAGTTTACTTCAATTCGCATATAATCTAAGTCTTATTTTCTGTGAAATGTACGTATACATATTACATCTACATTATAAAGTATATTGAAACAATTAAAATCATCCGTATATTCTAAGAAATTTTCGTACAAATATTATTAGATTTAAAACTCTCAGGTATATAGAACCTTGTAGATACAAAATATAAATAAATATCCAAAAATAAGTAAAAGTGCTTGTCTTAGAATTGAAGGCAACACTTTATCAGCAGCAATGTTCCACTGAACGACCTCCAGCAAATGAAAGCAAGGAAAATGAATTAACCGTTAGCTACAAATCACAGTGAAAGGATTCCGACGAATTAAAACCGCTCCGCACTTTTCTCTTTTCTTTACTGGAAATGCTACAAAAGGAGCGAGAACTCCTTCTTGGCAAAAAAGCTCGTTTCTCTTTGCAAAAAAAAGGAAGGAAGGTGTACATCAAAGAAAGATATACTCGTTGCATCTACGTACAGGTATACAATTATAAACCCAAGCTTTCAAACGGCACATCACTCAAACTAGAACAATGACGTGGTCCAGTTGTTGCCTCTTTCTTTAAAATTATTTTCAATTTATTAAAAATAATATAACCAAAGGAAGATAGAATCTTTCCTAGAAATATTTTTTCGCAAGGAAGATTATTTATGCAGATCTTTTACTTTCTTCTTTCTACGAAACATGATTTATATATTGCACGAAAGTCCTTTCGTAGAAAAAAATTCTATTAAATTTATACATCTCCTTTAGCTGCAAAAAATTCTAGAATTATATCTTTCGAAAGCCTTTTTAGAGTAATATTTCCATTTTAAGTGCTATGTTTTCTTTATATTTCTTCTGATGGTTTTTATTCAGCTTACTACTTAATTTCCTGGCGCTCTTATTCAACAAGGAAGTCGAAATTTTGGTTAACACCTTTATTTTCCTTTCATGAATGCATCCGTCGATGCAAACATTCATTGTTAGTTAGCAGAGTAATCTGATAAGTGGTAAATTTCTGGCTTGATGGGCATCACCTCGTCCTATTTACTCGCGAAACAAACAACTACAGGTATGACTCGTAGTTTAAACGAGAGTACTGGCAAAGTTGTCGGCAGCCGCGAACCTTCCCGGATTAGCCAATAAATCGAGGTTGAAAGGGGAAATTCATTAACCCACAACGATAAATAACCGGCACACGCTCCTGGAGAACGGCTCTCTACCGGCGCGCGCGCTCTCGAAACAATAGTTGATAGTATATTTATGCAAAGTTTCCAAGTGCAAGAGTGGCGGTGGCAACGACGGTCGTCAAGGGGGTGAAATGCTGGCTAGAGGGCCGAGATGAATAGTAGAATGGGCACCATTGTGTTTCACTCTTCCCTCTCCTCGATTGATAAAGAAGATTTTACGCAAAAATGATTTGTTGCTTCCATCTTCAAAGAAAGTTTAACATTTTACTTTATAGCTCAAGAAGTGCAAACGATTTTAAATCTAGAGTCTTACAGTTTATAATCTCGTTTTTCATATGTTTATATTTTCTAATATCTTAGATAATATTTAAAAGTCTTTTACTGTATAAAAAACGTCGCTATATTTTATTCAGCTATTGTAGAACCGGATTATCTTTAAACCTTAAAACGCTCCACGTCATGCAGTGAAAGCTCGTTTAATAAAGCTGAAAGATCAGTAGGTCGAAAAATTAAACATCTGTGGATATTTTTCTTCACTAATGAAAAACCTACATCAACAAATATATTTTGTAATATTATTACAATGGAAAGAAAATTTCTTCTAAGATGCAAATCGTAGTGGTTTCTATCCATGCATATAACCAATTCAGATACAAAAATTAGTTTCCACCATCTTCTTAGTATTGCTCATCATCGAAAACTTTGAATGGATCTTAAAATTCAAATTTTCAAGTTTTAGATCACATATATTATTCATAGAGTAAATAAAATTGATAAAATTTTTATTTGTTTTTCAAGGAAAAGTTCAATAATCTGGCTAAAGATGACCAGATCCAATTTTTATTTATTAATTATTGAATAATTGATAATTATTATTAATCTGCATGTCGAAGAAGGATAATATACCCTTTCAAGTAGGGTCTGATTAAAGATTTTAGGTCTAAGTTTCAATGATGAAAATAAGGAACCTATTGTAACATTACGTGTAAGTAAGCTTGGGAAATAAATGCTGTATTATTTGTACAAATAAATGTCAATTAATAAAGAATACTTTAGCAAATGTAGAATTACGAAAAAATTAATTAGACCCTTGTTATATTTGAATAGCAACTGAAATAGCATTATTAAATTGAAAACTGATATTCTTGGTAATTAAAATAAACAAATGATAAAAGACATTCAAGACATTTCATCACTAGGGCTGATAAAAGTTACACTACGACAAACATTTTAAAAACCGGACTATATATGTAAATGCTATACATTTCTGTAGGACTTAGTTACTTTCAAAAAGCTTAAAAAAGAATTCGAAGAATAGCATTAACAATTATCCTAATTTAATGATTGGTATGATACAAAAAGGCTACTACATTATTGAAGACATGACTAAATGTTCAAAAAGCTATAATTCAGTTACCTCCAAATTTTACGGCTTGCCTGAAACCCTCTGAATATATTAGTTTACCTGTTGAAAAATCACTAGAAAAAGTCATTCTTTTGTTCAAAATAGCTGAGATCTCATTGATAGGATAAAATATTTCAATATTACTGATGACTACAAATTGGTTTCACTCCATATCAAATAGCTTCTGACTAACATTTTGAAAAATATTGAAATGATTTAGTATAAAATGAGGAAACTCACAAAAATACATTTAAAGTAATATCTAGAATTAGTAGACTTCTCTATAGACAATGCTTATTGTAATTTAAAAAATGAAATTTTCAAGCAGATTCACGGAATCCCCATGGACTCTCAATTATCTGGGTAAATTGCAGACCTAGTTATAAAGAAATAGGAACAAGATGTGCTTAAAAAACTTCCTTTTGATTGCATATTTTCCTATAGATACGTCGATGATTTCTCGACATGAATTTCTGAGGAAAAAGTTGATGATCTTTCAGAAGTCTTTCAATGCGCACCATCCTAAAATCCAATTCACTATTGAAATTAAAAAAAATCAAAACTTAACTCTCTGGATATTACCATCATTCAAGACAAGAACAAACTTATTGAAGTGAAACTTCTTTTGGGATGGCACGACCGCACGACCGCACGTACGACCGAGCAGGGTCTGGATCGAGATATCCCCCCCCCCTCACTCTATCATCACTCTCTCACTATGCGATCATCTTAAAACTCATGACGATTTTCTATTTTCCGTTTTTCCATCGGATGAGTATTTTTAATAATAAAAATGAAAATCTAAAAACATGGAGTCCCCAAATTCAATTACTTTCTAAGAAATAAATCATCGTAAGTAGGGAAAATATTATTACAACTGCTTGAAACTTTGATCTACATACGAAATATATCCTAGCAATGCTTCAAAACTAGAGAAAAAACTAAAAATCACCTGTTGTTGAATAATATATAATTGCAAAATGAGAGAGATCGGTAACCCCGTTTTTTCAGTCTCGCCGACAAATAGTATCGAGAGAATTTTAGAGTTTAAACAACTTTGAGTAAGTCGTTTGTTCCTGAATATTAAAGGGAGATTTTTAGAAATTTTCAGACCGATTCATTAAGAATTGGCGTTAATATCCATTTTACAAGAAAGCATGTGATGCCGCCAACAATAGCCCCGCGACACTATCGAGCAGCGCGCTCGCCGTTCGGCGCGTCGAGAACTGCTCGCCACCGATCAAAAGTACTGTTAAAAGTCTGTCAGCGCAATCCTCTGAAAAATAATAGAAAAATGTTCTGATAAAAACTAATGAAACTTGAATCTCTTGCACTCAAATACTTTCATTTGTAAGGCTTACATTTGAATAATTAATTTACTAATTTTTTTAAAGTCGGAAAGCGAATTATTTAAAAACGTTAAATTTTTTACTTTGTCACGCTGTCTATTGTTTTCTGGCATACTTTGCCAGATTTGAATCGGCTCATCCGGCATATTTTGGTATAAGTGAATACCTAAACTTGCCGGAATTAACCTTGAATTATTAAATTATTCTACAATTTTGAAATTACATTAAAATTAAAGAATTGTAATTGTAGTATCTGGAAGCACTTATGAACACAGAATTCGAAGTTGTTGAACTTCAAATGCTACAAATTTAACAACTGCCTGATTTTTTATATGTTTTCTTAATATTGCAAGATTTTATTGTTTTTAATTTTATACTGTTTAATTATTCTTCTGATTATCTGATATATTTTCTTTAAAATCCCTTCTGATTTTCAAACCTATAGAGTAAAACAAAAACTTGATGTTGAATTATTAATCCATTCGTTCATATTTTGCTTCTGTTGTTTTGCACCTTACAATACTTAAATTCAAAGCTCTTGAGCTTTGAGTTCTTGGACTCAAAAATATAAGTATCCGTGAACAATTTTTGAAAAATGAGAAGAAACGAAAAATGAATAAAATTTGTATTAAAAAAATATTTACTGCGACTGCAGAATAAATTTAGGTAGAAACACGCCTTAATTTTCATTCTTGGTTTACATAGCTACAGAAAACTATAGCTATAATTATAATTATAGCATTTGATTTATTTTTTCGAAATACAACTTTTCTGAGAAGAAAATGCATACAGTAGTTTATGGCAGTTACTTCTCTTTATAATTACTTAAATTATAACTTTCAACAGGTTTTTAACGTGTGCGAGCTTGCTTCTCTAAATAAACTGTGTACCATAATCACCAAAGTTTCAAAATCAAGGGACATAATTTTAAATCCTATAGCTTTGAATAGATCGAATGAAATACAGATTTGCTTGAATAAACATGATTCTGGTTTAATTAGCTTAAAATTTATACTTTGTTTTAAAACCTTCTCTAGCGTTGTCATGGCTTTTATGCCTAATAACACACAAGTAAATGTGGATCTGGACAAGCTGAATCGATTGAAAATCGAACATTTAAACTTTAATTACTTTAGATCTAGAGTATTTATTCATTTAAAACAACTCTAGCAGTATGCTTGTTACTGTGATAGGCACCTCGAAACAAAAATTTATTTTTGAATTACTTAAGTTACTTAGATATTCTTGAAAGACATAAAAGTAAGCTGTTCTAGACATATGCCCTTGAGTAAATTATAAAAACTTCAATTGTATGCATCTTCAGAGTGTCAAAATATATTAAACCAACGAAGATTATTATATATGTATATAATGTTCTTTCCTTCGCTCTCTTGATGTTAACCATCAATACGGAGCAGAAGGCTTGTTCTGACTGCTTTTTGAAAATTGAATATTTTACTACTTCTTAAATAAACATTTTTGAATATGCACTGAGAAAAATGGTCGAGGGGAGGGGAGATGTTTAATTTGTTAAATATGTTAATGCTATTTTATTGGTTTGCACAGCCATTTAATTAGTTGTAGTGAATATTCAATTAGTACCAGTAACTAATAAGACGGTTGTCCCAACTAATAAAATGGCAGCACCATATCTTACAAAAATCAGTAGTTGACCCAACTAATCATTTTTATCCGTGTGGCCCTTAGTCATATCAATGATAAGTGTAAATATGTGTAAATTACAATTTTCAATAACCATAGAATAAACTACTGCAAAATTAGCTCGTAAAAGAATCTTATCAAATCATGACAATTTTAATCGCAACATAACTAACTTTTTGGTAATATGTTTACTATAGTATTCTGTCTTGAAACGTCGACTGTTTTTATTACAAAAGGATCATCTCTATATCAGTGAGGTCTTTTCTGGTCTGAAGTATGTCATTTTATATCTAGTACGCTTTTCCCAATTTAGGTATATAATGTTAAGTCTGTGAGTTGGAGTTAGATGGGGTGAAGTACGATTTGGAATGTTGTGCAATTAATGGTGTAATGTTTGATACTGATTTTACGATCTTGTCGAACGGATGTAACGGGAAGGTTGAGTGAGAGGGCACAACGGTCTGACCTTACCCCTATTGCGGTGTGGATATACGAGTGATTGCGATCGGAGTATATCTCATCGGCTGCAGTAGTTAGCGATAATTGGGAACATCCCTTGCGCATCGCCACAACGCTTCGCACTGCTACCGTGATTGAGGAAATAGGCGTGGGGTACGATGGTTAAGGGCTAAAATTATCCCTCGGCTTTGAGATATTACTCTACTCTCGTCTCGTTATACTCACGTTATTACTAGTACATTACCTATTACACTCTCATGAATCATTTGCGACAATTCATCTGTATTTCAATTGTCACGCGACAATTTTGAGGTAAGACATTACATCACCTCAAGGTATATTATTTTCTAGAAATTCATTATAATCTTTACAAGTTGATGCCAAGTCTTCTCAAGTAGGCCATTTCATCTGTATCATCAAATATTATAAAAATATTATAAATGTCCGTCTACAATGAGAACGAGAAATGCCGTCCATACTTTATGTTCTAAATATTTGGTGCCCGACTCTGAAAGAATTCGAAGTTAAAAGCTTTCAATTTGGAAAGCTGCCAGGCTTGAAGCTGTTCAAATTTAAAACAATGAAATTTGAAAATCAATATTGGTTGTTGCTCGTTTTTAATCACTGAAGGCAAATATCCGTAGATGTTTAGTTTTTAGACCTGATGATCTTTGACGTCTATTGAATGAGATTTCGCTCCACAACGTGGAGCCTCTTCAGGTCAATAGCTGAAGTTCAATAGCTGAAGACAATTTAACGACGTCTTTAAGTATGAAAAGTCTCTTTACAGATTACCAGAGATATTAGAAAATATAAACATAACCTGCCAGCTTACCGAGTGAACATAGTAGATTTATCGACAGCCAATTGAGACTCTCGGTTTCCTTTTTTTGCCCCCTTCCCCCTTCCCTGTAACAGAAGTTTTGGTGGGACTAACGTTACAACAATGACTCTCCACCGCACGACGAATCACTTCTTAACTCGGACATGATTTTCGGCTCGCAAAACAAAATACACGCATAAAGGTGGTAGTTGGGT